>JAUZNK010005388.1:0-10000 GCA_035046665.1 Euphysa ruthae
AACGTACCAAAGATTACTGGGGTAAAGTAAGGTCAACTCCTAAATGTCCTGATGGCGTCATAGCGGCATTTGTATTTTAATTGATACCTGCTTTACAAACCTATATATAAATACATGATTTTTCTTTTAACTAAACGAATGTAAACAAATAATACAAAAAAAGTAAACTCACTGATATTTTGTGGGTTAAGGTGGAAAATTTTATGTCCTAAGAGCACCACTTTAAGACTTAGAACTTTAGGTCCTAAGGTGGTGCCCTAGTAACAAACCCATAAGGGAAATGGCTGTCTTTTAGAAATTTTTTAAGTATGTAACGCCTTGAAAATATGGAAAATATACATTTTAAAGAACAAAAAAAATCTTACAACTATAGCTATACTTTTTTATGTGATTTCCTCTGCATACATTAAAGCTAGTTGGAAAAAAAAAGGAAGAATTAAGTTAACACCAGTTTATGGACTGTTAATAAAAAGCAAAGAAACCATACATAAAATGGATAGTTTCTTTCTATATAGTTATGTTTATGTGCTTATATTTTCATTTGTTCAAAAAGTATGCACCAGTCTTAACTTCTTCACGAAATGTGACTGACTTTTCTAACTCTCTTCAATATCTGAAAAATTAATATAACTTTACTTACACCTGAAGACTACTTTAAGAAGGAAGCGTTCTTTCTTCTTAGATTAAAAAAATGTAAGAATAAAGGAACAAGAAAAATATTTTCTATAAATTATAGGTAACCTGTTATGACACTTTATCTTTATTCGTCGCGTACTTCAGAATCGCTCTTTCGTCACTACTGCTGCACACTTTTATTTCGTTATCTTTATAAAACAATACAGTTTAAACGGTTCGTCTTTTTAATATAAAATTATATACATTATCTCAATATTATACTTACAAAAATTAACATATGGTTCATACATCGGTTATTTTGCTAAACCTTCGAAATCGTGGTTAATTCAAGATGAAACAAAAAATATGTTCAAATCTACAGATAGAAAGTGATAGTTGCTATATTTAACGAAGGGAACCAACATTTACCGAGAAAATATCTCCAGATGGGCTCACGTGGCAGGTCTTGGAGTACATAGAACGCCCATTTGCGCCTACGAAATTCACTCAACCAAAAAACCCAGCCAACGTGTGAGCTAGCGTTCCAATATGCAATGAGTTTTGCTCAGAAACTCAGAGATGACATAGAAATAAATTTTCGCCAGAGGTGGGAGTCGAACTCGTAACCTTTCGCTCAGTAATCAAGCCACTGTGCCAACTCTGCTTAAACTACAAATTACCACTGATCGAAGAAAACATCTAGGTGTTGCAGTCGGTGCTGAAAATTTCCATTCACAATTCATTAAGTCCATTACAGTCTTTTTTCAAAATTTAATTACCAAAAACTTTTTTCAAAATGAAGAAACAAATGATATCAATGCATTTTGAAAATTTATTGCGTTTTCACTATTAGTAGAACGCTGATTTACATAATCTATTACAAAATTGAAAAATTACCTGTTTCATCATTACTAGAATTGGGGTCGTCACTAGCGTCAACAACAACAATATCACAAATTTTTGAACAGTTTTGGCCGATAAACCACTCTACAGCATACTGGTTTTTCTTTATTTTCCAACCATAGTCTAAGGGAGATATTGGAGGTAGAGGTAAATTAGTGGACAACCAAACTTTAGAAACATAACAATTTTTTTAAATTTTCTCTGCTAAAACCTTGGGGTTAACGGTACTTATTCTTGTGTTTTTGGTACTTGTTTACAAACATATCAAGTTTTGCTTTATTACTATGCATACTGTTCTTAATTCGTAAGTGTAGCATACAAACTCTTCTATTTTACACATGGTTTTCTGGTTTATAATAGAATCCTCTGCTAGATAAACCAGAGCAGATTGATGTTCGGTGTTGTTTTAGAGTGCTTTAAAAGGTTTCACTTAATCTCTTTTTGCAAATGATACCGTGTAGTATGATCCTGTAAACTCATGAAACACTGAAAGAGACTTTAGCTCTAAGTGTAGATCGTCAATACTGATGTAAGGAAGAATCTTTTTTGATATTTTTCCAACTTCCAATCACACCTATATTTTTTTATCTTAGCTAGATTTATAAGCGAGGGCTATAATTAGATAGTCTGTACCGGCAGTTCTTTCAACAACGTTTAATGATGATTGTACCGAGCTGAGGTGGAAAAAAATTACGGCTGTTTGCTTCTTCATGGGTTAAATATAATGCAGGAGCTTCTTCTCGTATGATTTTATCGTTTATTTTGATAGATTTTTCAAGTCGACTTTGATACACCCTTCAATAAATTTTTTATGGCTGCTCCATTTACATTAATGTTTAGCATAAGCTCTTCGTTATTCTTGCCTGTTCCAAGGTTATAAAACTTATCTTTATCTATGTTTTCATCGAATGGGTTCTTTGTTTCATTGATCATAGATTTAACTTTACTGAGTGCCTCGTTGTCACTTCTTATTTTATAATTTCATCAATATTTTGTAATATCTTCCTTTCCTGTCAAATCATAATCTAAAAAGATGCTGGAAACCATAGACATTGGCAAGAAATGTGACTCAGCTCACCTTTGTCGAGATGCTATGGAGTCTGTTAAATAACCTATTTCCATTTTTCGAATTGCAGCATCTGCATTGATAATCGGCTTGAATATTTAGACCAGCTGATTCAAACGCGCGTGTTTTACTGATGCATTTTTATCACATTCTGTTTGATCAATACTATTAGACACACTAAAGTCAAAAATTATGGGTAACTGTACCTGGTAAGAAAAATTTTTGTTTCAACTTTTGCCAGTACAAGTTTTTCTAAGTACAACTCGTTTTTTGCGATAATTTTCTTCTTATCTTAATATTTGCTAGTAGTCTGAGAAAAATAGGTCCCAGGCTACAAAGCAAATTCAGCCTGGACGATGATTCCAACCGGTAAAGAAAATTGGGAGAAGAAAACGGGGAAATCAAAAATGCTAAATAATATTTGTCCAGACTAAATCGGGCAAGGCGGAGTTTCATTTGATCTTCAAATTTTTTAACCAATCAAAATTCCCCATTTTAAAAAAGAAAGTGGTCTGAACTAGTCAATTGTTGTCCAGGTTTTTTAAACAATCAAAACTTACCTAATTTAAAAACGTAAGTGGTCTAAACTGAAAGGCAGGAGCACTTCATCAAGCGCAAGGCTCTTGCTACACCAGAATGATCTTCTAGAACGATAACATACATGTTCACTGTTGAAATTATACTTCTGATATTTGCGCTACCAGGTCATTCGACTCTAGCATTTTTGTTATGAATGAAATGAAAGTTATGAGTGAAACACTTAAGATAACATGAATAATCTTAAAAAAAAAAAAAAATTTTAGGTCCTAAGGATTTACCCCGCAAAAAATCAGTAATTAGTTTATTTCAATGTTTTTTCTTGTTTACATTCGGTTCTATAAAAGAAATATTAGGCATTTAAATATAGGTTTGCAAAAGTTATCAACTAAAAATGCTGCTATGAAGTCAACATGACATTTAGGGGTAGCTGAACTTTCTTTACCCGGTAATTTGTTTATAAAAATGTGAAAAAACAAGTATAACCTAACCGCTCAAAAATTCTCGGCCATTTTCTATATCAGTTTGTTTCTTGGGAAGTTTTAGGTTCTAAGGTGGTCCCTAAGGACCTAATTTTCCACCTTAACCCACAAAACATCAGTGAGTTTACTTTTTTTGTATTATTTGTTTACATTCGTTTAGTTAAAAGAAAAATCATGTATTTATATATAGATTTGTAAAGCAGGTATCAATTAAAATAAAAATGCTGCTATGACGCCATCAGGACATGTAGGAGTTGACTTTACTTTACGCCCGTAATCTTTGGTAAGTTTTTATAAAGACATGAAGAAATAGGCTTTCATTAAACTCTCCATAATTTTTAACCATTTTCTTTATGGGTTTGTTCAGCTCAGCTTTTTAGGGTATTGGGGGTCAGCTGACCATGGTATCAACCCTTTACTTTTTGGTAAGTTATGTTATCCAAGTACTTATTATAATGAAAACAAATATTTTTGACCATTTTCTGATTGGTTCGTCAAACCCACATTTTTGAGGTATTTTAACCCAATTTGTGCCTGGACCACTCCTGAAATTGGCAACTGACCAAGTTTTTTACAACTATGGTTGCGTTGGCACTACAAAGACAGTATCAAAACGTATCTATCTCATGGGTTTGGCAAATCTGTGGTGGGCTCTTGGACAATTAGGTCATAGAACATGGCAAATCATGGATTGGTGTCTGATGCATACCATGTTCCTATTTTGCGGTAAGTAGGTATATGTCAGTAAGGCATCCAGCAGCAAAAACATGGCTACAACAAATTATTAGACTCAATTGAAAAAAGGAGAGAAATGATTTGTAGTGAACAAGAAATTTGAGCACCTTGAATCATAAAGACTAGTAGAGAGTAGGAACTTTGAGTGCTTTGAATCATATAGACTAGTAAAGAAATGGAACCCTGAGTACCTTGAATCATATAGACTAGTAAGTAGAGAGCAGGAACTTTGAGTACATTGAATCATATAGACTTGTAGAAAGAATTTGACACATTCATCACAGGCTCAAAAGTTGATCCTGCAGCCTTGCGGTGTTAAAAAATTTTCACTTTCATAAAGCTTTGCTATACAGTTGCTTTGATAGAGTTGCTATGATTAGAGGTTGTGGTTAGAATCGGAATTTAATAAAACAAAATACGGATAAAATGGGAATTATACATTTTTTGGCATTAATTTATCAGGGATGACCAAAAAAAAAAAAAAAAAAAAAAGAAAAGGATAAATAAAACTTCAAATTTATCAATGCGGTTACTGACAACAATCAGGAATTTTTAATTAAAAAGTCTAAACGAATAATAATCATCTTTTATGTAAATTTATAATTATCCAAACGCTTTTACAAAAAAGGAAGGGAACACCTCGAAAGAATATCAGCACATGACTAGTATAAATTAATTTAACTTTGGACAATCGCCATCCGAATGTTAATTATACTCTCAGAAAAGAAAATAACTCAAGGCTCATTTTCATTGTATGATGTATCAGTTACCAACAACAAGTCAAGCACCTGTCAGTTCAAAATATATCGATCAAAGGTATTTTTAAAGGCTTCACAAAGCATATACATTGTGTTTCAGAGAATTCATAACATACCATAATATATAATTTCTTAAATTTTTCTTAGGAAACAGATATAGCACAAAAAATTTAAAAAATAATCAGACAAACAAAAATTAATTGGAAATGTGGAATTAAATTACAAATATGCGATTTTTGGCCAAAATATTACTCTGTAATTAAGTTGTTTTCTTCCCATTAACATGTTCTATAGCCTCAAACAAAATATCAACAGAGTCGCGGTATAATTTATAAAGAAATATAATTCGTCCGTTAAAATTTGATTCATATATGATTTGCGCCCATGGCGATACTTACTACAGGTTTGAAAGTCGCTCGACTTCATTATTTGACCGGGGGCAAAGTTTGTGACAAAGATATGCGACAAACTTTTTCCTTGACAGGTTCAGCATCATGGAACAAAGAAATTTCCACTGTGAAGCATTATCAGATGGTACATTTATTCCACCACGGTCAACATCTCGTAAAAATTCACTATATTTGAGATAATAATAATTTATGTAGTTGTAAGTTGAATCGGTTGCATCTTTCTTCGCTACATATCCTGAGAAGTAAATAAGAGATTTTTTAAGATCACAAGATAATGCGTCTTCGAGATCTACTAACTTTTCAAATACCTCACACTCACTTTCGTTTAACACATAACATTTGGAACACTCATGACATATACCTTAGTCTGTTTTAAAAACACCTTGATCAAATAACAAGAAAACACCTTCTGAAACCCATGGTTTTTCAGGAGCTGCTCTAAATAATCTGAAAAATGCTTGGTTGATTTCTGTTATTGTCACAAAGAGTTAATACTACTTTTCCATTTGTTATCTTAATTGCATAATCACGTACATAACTCACTCAAATAAAAACGTTGCATCTAGTTTATTGACAGGTATAATTTTGTAGAGAAATTTAGGTTCACCAAACAAACATTTTATCATAGTACTTAGCACAGTAGTCGCAAGAGACTCTGGATTATTTTGAGATGCTTCAAACAAGTTTCCATGGTTTAACATAAACTTCATCGACAAGAACTATGCAGTTTTTATGTCGATCTTCAAGCTGAGAAAAAACCTTTTTAACAAAATATATATCACTATGTTATTTTACTGAATGTTTTGATGCTGGGTAATTGAATCTTGAAATACAATATGTAAATGCACGAGCGGTTTCAGGTTCATAATTAAGCACACCAGTTTTATCAACAGCTGACATAGTTTGAATGTTTTTTTATTATTAACAATTGTTTCACAGTGCAAAAATCCAAATTTCTTGAATTTTCGACCATCTGTCTCATACAGAAATTTTAGAAAGTTTTTAGAAAGTGCTGGAATAAATGTTCTTACACCTGCATGATAGCATTCAAACTTCATGTTTTGTGAAATTATTTTTAATTTTTTTAAAACTTAAGACATGCCAAGCTTATTATATTGTTTGTAAGCGACAATGAAAAATCTTAAATTAGAAATATAACTCCACACAACGCACTAACATTACGAAATCGTATTTTAGGACAAAAATTGCTCAAAAATGACAGCACCTGAGTTATCTTTAAGTTTGAATGGAAAATCAATATGATCATAAATTTTGCAAGCTGATAAGCTTTAACAGAAAAAATATGTAATCAAAATCAATAAGATCAGGTGTTGGCCACAAATAAGCATCCACTGCTACACAGAAAAATCCTTCAAAATCTAAAATGACGTAGATAAAATGCCTCTTGGACCTATTTAAGAGAGACTAGGAATGAGTGAGAAGACCAGTAACTCCAGCCCTTGCCTCAAAAGCTATCCCAAGGTTCAGTAGTAGCATAACTTTAAAAACTTAATAGAGTAAATTCAATTCCATTCATTTGAAAACTAACAAGCAAGACTCTGTAACAAAATTTACTGATTAAATGCATTACTGGGATCGCGAAAAAAAAAAAAGAAAGTCATTTCTACTGTGCAATTTAATATATAAAAAATAGAACGATTATTGAATAAAAGTTATAAATTAAGTCAGTTTTCATATGCTCGCTAGAAATTAAATACAACCATCTCCGTGGTAAGACATTGCTAACATACAATTTTAAACCCGTGATAAAGCGGATTTATAATATAATTTGATTTTTGTGACAAGCACTAAGTTCTTTGTGAGGTAGTACGATTGAATTCAGTATAATAACACCACCTGGTATTGTTACATTGCAACCTGAAAAGAAATAAAAAAGCTGTATAACAGAATACAAGTTTATAGTCATTCTTAGTTAAGATCTAATATGAGATTGACTGACAATTATAATTTTTATTAACGATTTTTTGTAAGTACATACAATCATGGCCATATTATATGAGATTTTTATCAAATTTTAGCACAAATTCACATTTGACACATTTTGTAAAAGTGATTTTGTTGACCAAAATCGCAAAAATGATAACACACCCAAATGAGTATGACTTCGTCACTTTTATCCATTAGATCTAGCAGAAAAGTCTATTAACCGGAAGATAAACCAAAAATTAAATATAACAAGGGCAGTGCATCCACATTTTTAATTGCCAAACTTGCAGAAAGTTACATTTGTCTTTATTGTATCATGCTTATTAGCTAGGTACATATTTACCGAATTTTTTATTCTTTATAAGTCAAAAAACAGATAAACGTTAAGGTTCAAGACAAGAACGCTTGAACCCACACTGCAGAAATAATAAACCAAACCGGCAAGTATCCTTAAAAAAAAAATATTGTAGGGTAAGGAATGATGCACAAGCTGAGAATAATACCTATAATATCTTAATACAGGCAATAATAAATTTGATAATAAATGAATTACTTTATATTCTATTATGAATCATCATATGACACAAGCTTAACTAGGTTTTTTCAAGTGAGTAAACTGAATTGCTGCAATATGATGACTAATTTTGAGAAATTATAAATTCAAATTTTTGCCCCTAAAATTTTTTTTAAGCTTAGTTAATCAAGTTATGTGGTATTAAAACGGCATCAAATCTTACCTAATATGGTGATGGAGGGAATAAGTTTTCCGTCAGGGTGAAACAACGATTCATTACAAAACAATGCATGCGGGTAGTTAGGATTTGGATCGTTTGGTGTTCCTTCGATACGAGACCAGCAGCCAACAATACATCGCCAACCAATGATACTATGTAATACACAACTGTTTTCCTAAATAAAACAAGTTCCTGGCTTGTATTCACAAGAATTATTGTTAGCATACAAACCCTTTTCGAAGCTATTTAAATATAACCACAATTTTGAAAGTATATACCTCATAATACCCAGTTTTGAAAGTATATACCTCATAATATCCACTTTTGAAAAAGTATATACCTCATAATATCCAGTTTTGACCACCCAGAATTTATAAAATATTTTTCTCATCTAATAAAAATTTTCAACCAACATTCGATTTATCAGTCCAAAGTTAATGTATTAGCCATTAGAATGAATAAGTGATAACAACCTTCCAAACTTCTTACCAATTATAAAAATTGCTACCTATATGGAAAACCCTGTAGGACTTGCAGCTAACTAATAGATCAGGTGGTTTGGTGGTTCTGGGTCACTCAAGAATTGAAAAACTTTCTTGATGGTTTTCAAATTCTTGTAAAAGTCCTTGATATTAAAAAAAAAAAAAAACGTTTTTCGTTTATTTTTCTAACGCTTAAACTACGCAAATAGATTTACCAAATTAAAGTACATGAGCTACGTACCCGTAATTCTGCACCATCTAAAATAATAGATTGTCTTATTCGCACACCTGGCCCAATAATACAATGGCAGCCAATAGATACATTAGGTCCTATCTTTGCAGTAGGATGGACACTGGCAGATGGATGGATGTAAACATCACCTAGTAAACAAAGAAGAATATAAACGCCATTGGAGTCAAGTTATACAACATCTAAGTTTTTTTCATTTAGTATGTATTAATGTATGTATTAGTAACGAAAAAGTTCTCTCCAATTATTCAAAAGCGGTTTATATAATATCAAAGAAATGAAATGCAAAAATAAATGTTTCATGGTAATGTTATTTTTCAAGTAATTATGTGATGCAAGAAGTTGCTTTATATCCTCATATATGAAAATAATTTGTTAAAGCGGCATTAAATGGTTTTATCCAAGAAGAGACAGATTGGCCGATGATAAAAATAACTTAATTTAATATTTGCCACAAACTTTTACTCAGTAGCAAATTTCCTTTCCACAAACTCTTACTTCTAAAATCTACGGATAACTATCGCTTATGTTTCATCGTAAAGATATACAAATTCTATCTTCTCTAATAAAATCATTTGAATTACAGATGTCCACAAATGGATCTTCTTGATATTGATGGTATTAAAACATCTCGATTTTAGACCCATATACAAACAAGAGGTAAAAAAATTATGATGACCAAAACGTTTAACCCGTGTGAATTTCATTAGTTATAGCAAATGACTATGTTTATAAAATGTCTTTTTGTGAATTAAAATTTTAAAATAAATTTTGTCAATTATAAATGCCCAAAATTTTTGATTAAAGTCAATGTAAATCCACCCTCACATCATTATGAAAAATAAGCCCGTAGCGGGTTTTTGACTATTAAAGGTAGATAATAGCTGGGTTTGTATTGCCCAAAAAATCTTGCTTAAGTTGGTATTTCCCTCAAACCTCACTTTAGTTGGTATTTCCCTCAAACCTCACTTTAGTTGGTGTTTCCCTCAAACCTTACTTTAGTCGGTATTTCCCTCAAACCTTACTTTAGTAGGTATTTCCCTCAAACCTTACTTTAGTTGGTGTTTCCCTCAAACCTCAC
>JAUZNK010005389.1:0-10000 GCA_035046665.1 Euphysa ruthae
TCGCATTATCAATAATTGTCACAGTTTCTTCGTTAACATCCATTGGATCTTGTTTATTAGCTAAACGCTAAAAATGAAAATTGTTGCATTTTTTTCTACATGTTTTATGAAACTTAGCGCTCTTTGAAATAAAATGTCTTTTACTTTCCTTAGCATATGATCTTTCAATAAGTTAGGTCTACCAGCCATTTTAAAAACGTTCTTTTTTCCCTTACACTTCCAGTATTTAGCAGACGTTTTGTTAAATTGCTGTATTTCATGGAATACTTTTTGATAGCTGCAGCAGTATCAAAACTCTTAGCATATTTGCCAACCTCTATATTAACATTTTCAGGAATATTTTTTGATATTTTTGTGCGGAATTATACGTCTTCTTGTTTTCTTCCTTGGCAAAAGTTAACTCTGTGTTCGTTACATTTCCAGTGAACGGAGGAAATATTTTAGTAACGAAAATCTCCTTTTCGTTATATTTGTCCTTTTAAAGTATTGAGTGAAATTCTGCTTATTCATGTCTGTCGGCTATTTTCTTGTTTATCGTCACTTAAAAGAATATTTGTTTTTTGATACATAGGTATTTATTCAGACAAAAGAGTCACGTCTTCAAAAAAAATGGAATATTTTTGAGTCATTTTCCTACCACAAGTTTATTGGCAAGCACCACTGGTGGTAATTGCCAATAAAATTGTTTAAACATCTGAGAAAAAGTCTCTGTGGAGAAATTTCACGATGATATGCTTGATAAACATAACATAGCTTTTATTTTTCAAGCTAAATTTGCTTCTCGCGTGTTCCACGTAGATAAAAATATTTGGGACTATCCAAAATCTGGGGAAAAGTAATGATTGAAATGAAAAAATGAAATGAAGTCTAAAAGAATTGATTCTTATTTCTGTGCGGTCAAGATGTTGAACGGATCATTAGCGGAACTTAATACTGTGGGACATATTACCCGAGAATTTTCAAGGCGTGTTTACTTTTTCCTTAAAGAAGAAGCTGGAAAAGTATACGGTTCCGTTTTTTCACCAAAGTACCGTACTTTTTCCGTCCCACTTGGCGGTTTAAAGATCCTTTTGACATTAAATTTTCAATACAACAGGTACATTAGCCATTCAAAGATGATAGGTTTCGTAACAAAACTATAAAGTTAACGTAAATAAAACGTAACAAAACTATATAGCTACGAATTTGTAGCGGATATGCCAGTTGTTTCCGAATTAGAAAAGGAAGAAAACGAAATATAAGTGCTTAACAAAGAAGAAACAGAACAAGAAAATATTGCACCTCCTAGTAAAGAAGAAGAAAGCTATAGTGAGGTGATCGTAAAAAGAAGAAAGGGATCAAAACCCGCCATTGCCATTAAACCGGAGAGCGAGGAAGGCAAAATGTAAATGAAAACTAAAATAAAGTAGAAGAAGAAAGCGACAGCGAGGTAGTGTTTAAGAGAATAAATAAATCAAGCCCTCTTGTCGTTTATACAGAGAGTGAAAGCGAAGAGAAGAAGAACCTAATGTAAAAGTTGCGTGATTTATTGTTATAGAAAATTAAATAGATGGCTTAAAAATAAAAGCCTTCAAATATATATTGCATTACTGGTTACTGTAAAAGTTCTAAGTTGAGCTTGAAATAAAAAAAAACAGCAATTCCAAATTCTTCATAATCTTATAATTCTATGGGTGTAAATACATTGCATATGCAAAATCGATTACGGTATTGATCATTTCTAAGCATTAAATTAATTTTATAAATTATTTGTCAGCTAAAATATTTCTTTAAATAAAAGTGACGAATTTTTCTCTAGGTGACGAAAAATATAGCCGACGAAAAATTTAAAAAGACGAAAATTTTAGTCAACAGAGATTTACCGATAAGATGTCAGCTATTAAAAATAACATTATACTCTTATTAGCATCATTTCTTCTTTTAAATAAATAAATAATAATCAATCATCTTTGCTGGTTTGTTATCTTCATTGTTATGAAAAAGTCTATAACTTGTAGCAATATCTATATATATATAAAATCGACGGTAACTTGTTATGGCCTTATTTTCAGCATATAGTGTTTTAAAATGTTATCCATTGTAACTTATCTTTCCAACGGTATATAACTACCAATTTTTCAGAGATCTTTTTTTTCACACTGCCAGGATCTATTCTGGTCTGTAAAATAAGACATAAAATCAAAGACCCGTTTCAGGGTCTCATCGATTTTCGTCTTTACACAGTATGTAGATCTATTATACCAAAATTCACACTTGTGACACGAAGTGCCGTATAAGGTAGCGTTTTTTTGGGACTAACAAACTGCACTATAGGATTGTTTTATTTAGGCTATTCACCCTATGTTTATCTTAAACGCAAAAATATATCCTGCAAATGTCTTAATATAGGCTTCATTTGCAAAAGATAAATCATGAAACACAATTTTTTTAGGATGGTACACATCGGCTGTCATCTAAAACTGTCATTTTAAATGTCTTTCATAGTAGGTAAGAGCATTTTTCTATGTAAAACAAATTTTTAAGCCCGTTTTAAGTAAAACTGATCGTAGTAGGAGACGAGTTCAATAAATTAGTATATTATAAAATATAAAATCTGTATGTAAGATTTTATTTCAGCTTCGAAATTTTTTATATACCATTAAAAATCTACATTCATCTTGTTACGCTATTCTGAAAAATCCTTTGTTAAATGGATGTTTGTATACCGTGGAACACTTTGCAATAGAGTCAAGCGACGGTACACATATTTGCACAAAGCAAAAATTGGAAAATATCCATACCGCTAACTACAGACTTTCCTTGTTTGGTTTTTCGGTATCGTTTTTGGTATCGGTGAAAACGATCAGATCATTGCTCAAACAGAAATTGGGGCATCATCTTTTAAAAGACTTCTAAGCGCAATGCCAGATAGAATCCCTAGTGATCTTGCAAGTCCAAAGGAAAACGATAGAAATTTTTCCCAAAAAGACCATCCAAAAAAATCCCGTTGCTCTGGATGTTTAAAGCCCAAGAAGATCCTTTGTGGACAACTTTATTTGTACGTAGAAGAACCTCATTACCTTCAAAAGAATGATAACGTCGTTGAGACGAAACTACATTCTGCCTCGAGAACAAGCGTGTGAGAGATTTTAAAAGTTCCTACAAGAGTATTAGTTCCATGGGAGCTAATGTTACCATTCTACAAGATCCATTTTTGAACGGAATAACGCAAGCCGGGACCTAAATTATGACAGATTGCTTCTTAAACGCTGATGACCTTGATAGTATACCGATTTTGCCGCAGCAGTAAATCATTGAGAATTATAGTTGTTTCTATTGTTTCTATTTCTTTTATTATATACTTGAAAATACCTTCTGTAATTTAAGAGTTTACATATAGTAGGATAATGTGATAATTATGGTTATTTACGGTCATATAGGCATTTACGTCCAAAAGTTTAACTCTCAGTTACTTTTTGAATCGACAATTATTGCGACTCCTTTTGGATTGTTGTTGTTGTTTTTTTTTTTTTTTTTGTATTTTTTGCAGAAATACCTTACAAAATGAAAAAGCGCGCCTGAATAATTTAATCAGCCCATGTCCAAGCAACATAACCGATAAGCTAAATTTATGTATCTTATATGCTTGAAATCAGTTTTTATTGTTTTACATAACTTTTTGGATACATGCTTGAAACTTTCTTCTACCATAATTAGTCACAGTAACATATGGAACCCTTTTTGTAGTTTTTTTATAGATAGTTATATTTTTAGATATTTTTCTAATCTATATTTTTTTCACCTTCTGCTCTTTTTAGGTTGACAATTTAAATGTCTTGAAAATCTAAATTTGCATCTAAAAAATTAAGTTACTCGCCCGCCTTTTTTTAAACTAGAATTGAAAATTAAAATTCGAAAAGCGTCAAATGATAGCTAAAAATGGTAGCTATTTTTTTATTATTTTTTTTTTTTCTTCACGATAATATATGATGCTTACAATCATGGTCATATTATATGACACTTTTATCAAATCTTAGTACAAATTCACATTTGAGGCATGATGTAAAAATTATTTTCTTGGCCAAAAACGCAAAGCTGATAACAAACCTAAATGAGCACGGAATTGTCACTTTCATCGCTTTGATCTAGCAGAGTTTTGAGTTGGATGGGAGCTATATAGCTTGCATTACCTAGAAAAGCTTGTTATAGTTCTCAAAATTTGTGTGAATTTAAGAATAAAAAAGGAAACGCAGCTAGTTTGAATAGTTTATTTACATTTCTAGAATTCCCAGGTCATAGGTTATAGAGCTGAAATTGGAGAGACTTGGCCTTGTATATGAGAATGAAGATTCTGAAAAATTGCACATTAAGTATTCCCATTGGTGTGCCTTAACTTCAAGGAAAACTTTTATTCAGTTTAATTAGTGCTTGAGTAAGTTTAAATAAAAATAGAGTATATAGAACAAAATAGAACAAAAAGCATTATGGTTAATATGTTAATATGTAAGTTGTTTTAAGTAATTTGATAATTAGATATTTACAGCTAAGAATATTCTTGTTAGCTTGATTGCCGTTGCTATTCTAACATGTTCTAGTCTGCTTTATTAGTTGAAGTTGTAGTGTTGAAGATATATTCAGTGGCTGCTTTTACATATATTACCTGTGTAGTATGCAGTTATGATTTATAGGAAGTATAATATATTTTTTATAGAAACGACAACTATCACATCTTGGTGGAAATTCTTGCCATAACCACGTAAATGCTATGCTATCTCGATGAGTCTATTTAGTTTTATTTACACTTAGAAAGGAAAGTTCGCAAAAACGTTATAAGTCACTTCTTATGCCAATCAGGGTCCTGCATACGTTTATTGACGTATTTTCCTCAAGATCTGTCCATCAGATTTTTCTCAAGATATGTCCATCAGACTTTTCTCAAGATCTGTCCATCAGACTTTTCTCAAAATCTGTCCATCAGACTTTTCTCAAGATCTGTCCATCAGACTTTTCAATTTTCCAGTCACACGAAGTTTAGGAAACGTAAATGCTCAAAAGTTACAAGGCCAGATTTTTAGGGAAATTTTTGTGACTAAGAAAATAGGGGACATGGGAAATTTTTGAGCCAAAAAGTTGTTTTTGTTATTTTCTTAAAATCTGTTCATTAATTGTTTCCGATCTTTTGCGTGAATTTGGAGGTTAAATAAATAAAAATTAAGCATATCATGATTTTGATAAAATTCTTATATTCTCACAATACTACAGAATGTCTGCGTTCACAATATGCTGACGCCAGCTACAGAATGTCTGCGTTCACAATATGCTGACGCCGACTACAGAATATCTGCATTCACAATATGCTGAAGCCGACTACAGAATGTCTGCATTCACAATATGCTGAAGCCGACTACAGAATGTCTGCATTTAAAAAAAAAATTTTTTTTTAAAAATATAACTTTTTAATGAAAATATTTGGTAATAACACTTTGTAGAAACTTGAAAATAGAAATAAAGTTTTAAGAGCAATTAAATTTTGAAAAAGCCGAGGCAGAAACTTTCGCACAATTCATAGCGTCTTTTTTTGCTAACCATCGAGTTTTATAGTGGTGACTTGACTGATATTTGTGTTCATCATGCTTTAAAAGATGTATTTAATGTAAATGGAACTTGTGCCATTTGTCTCCGTGGCAAAATTAGATTTTACTGGACTCGTTCTGTTTTGGATATGATAACAAAAATATTGGTGTAACAAAGTCATTTCCAAATTGCATATTTTTATGAAAATTAAAATTAAATGGAAAATAATTTTTTTTTAAAACTAATTTAATCAGATGATGAAGTAAAACTATGTGAAACAGATTCTGATTGTAGTGAGTGATTTCTTTATTTATTTAGTTTTAAATCTATGGGTATAGATTTTCCGGATTTTTTAGCCTTTTCTACTGCGTGTGTGTGTGTCTGTCTGTGTGTGTGTGTTTGTGTGTGTGTGTGCGCGCATGTGTGTGTATGTGCGCGTGTATGTGTGTGTATGTATATGTGTGTATAAATTTATTTTGATTACATGTTGTGATTGTCTTGCTGTTGTTTTTGCTCTCGAGTACTTTTTTCAGAATTGAAATAAAGTCTGTAAAGTTTGTTTAAAATTAATTTAAAATGTATCTGTTTCAATCTTTACATTTCTTATTTGAATATTTTGATGAAATACTAGATAGCTAGGGCTAATGAAAAATACTGGATATTGAGACAAATCACATAACGGTACATTCTAAATTTAACGATGAAAAACATATGTATATATTTATGGTCGTTACATTTTGAAAATATCGTTATGTGTGCTTTGACTCAGCGAAAGTTTATTTAGTTTTCAGTGACCATGGTTATAATCCCTTTAACAGAGCCATTAGCATGTTAGCAAATGTGTTTCTTATATGGGAAACTCCAAGTTTTAGTGATAGTAAACTTTGAAATACTTCTCGTTTCCAAAGTTTCCTAAAGGTGGCAGACTTATGCTTATAAGTGTTTCCCATCTTAGGAAACTTCATGTTTACCATACTGCCTTAACTTGGTAATTTACAAAATACGTGGTATTTCCTAAAGTTTTCTGATTATTCTGTGTGATAGGAAATAATTTTTTTTTTTTTTTTAAAGTCGCAATATATATTAGGTGTTCGAAATTGAAAAATGCATTGAAAATATCCTCAAACGAGCGCCCGATTGCAAGGGTGATGATGTCGTACATAGTAAAAAAGAACTGTTATTGGATTTTGGCAAGGGAATTGATAGTTTTTCTGTGTGTGATATGTTTTATGAATTTTATGAGTTTATCTATTATCATTTTGAAAGCAAATAGCGCTTCTGTGACTGTTTTAATATAATATTTCCTATGCATAATAATAATTTACAGAAATAATATTTCAATAGCTACATAATTTCTTGAAAAACAAGCTTTAGCTACATCATAAATTTGTTCTGTGAAAAGGTCATGAGCAAAAATAAATCCTTGCGAAAAATAGAAAAATATGAATATTCGTAAAAAGTCCTTGCTAAACACGATCTTGCGAAAATGTGTCAACTTAAGTTATATCTTTTTCATATTTTTACATCTGTTTTTATTGTGAATATAATATGCTAATACAAGTTTAACTTATTTTTGACTTGTAAAATTTCTATAGTAATATTTAATACAAATAGTTCTTTAAAAATTGGAATTAATTTTGCTGTAAATCAATATTCGGGTTTTGATATCGTTTTCTGCTTGTTTATTTGAGTTTCGAGAAGTAGCACTTAAATTTTTGGTTCCAAATTGGTTCAAAAGAGGACCGCCATCGGACATTTTACTATGTACGCTGTTTTTCATTTCCAAACTGTGTTGGATATGGACGTATAAATGGACATCTGGCTTGGGACTTGATTTAGACATTGTTTGGACGTTTACATTTTCAGAAAACAAAAAGTTTTCCTTAGATATAGTGAGTCACAAAATCGAGAAATACTGTTGTTTTATCCTTATTTCTGCTGAACACAACACATGTTCTTTAATATACATCTATCAAGTTCTATATTATATATAATATAAATGTAATAAAATCCATCAATAATGTCAAATATGTTGCTCCTTTCCTCTTCTGCATCTTTATCCTCTGGATGGCTGGACAATTTTGTTAAATTGTAAACTTAGGGTTCTTATAAGCATGTTAAAAATAAGCATGTTGGAAGCATATCTCAGTCTAAAGCTTTAGTTTTTTCTAAGCATACTGGAAGCTCAGCCCTAATACCGCAATAATCTGCAGTAGGATACAATTCGAACTGTCTGTCAGCAATTAAGATGCATTATATTTAAAAAGTCTATCAAACAATAACAACAATATTACAGCTTTTTATTTTGTTCTAACACGTTATTATTTGTCAAATTTTAAATACAAACAGTAAAAAAACCAATAACTTCCTTGTGAAAATATCAGAAAGAAAAAATGTCTTCCTTGATTTACTTTGGATATTGAAAATACAAAAGTATCAAAACAGATAAAAAAGCTTGTTATAGACAAAATCTCTGAAAAGTTATGATTTTGAAATAATCATCCCAACAATATAAACATCAATAAAAAAATATTTGAAAACTGCTTGAGAAAATTAGTGAAAAAAAGACTGCGTTGAGAGAATATAATTTGGAAATATGAACACCTTAATTTAAATTATTCTCATCTGATTTTACTTATTGGTAAATCCACATTTGTTCTAGTTTATTTCGTAAATTTCTCAAACTCTCTATTTTTGTTTTACCTTATCAACAAATAACAACTGAAAGAAGATGCAGTTAAACACATAAATAAAGATAGAGAATTGAATTATAAATCGTTGGAATAGAAATATATATATTACCATTTAACATGTCTATTAAAATAATTTCCCATATATAGGATGGTTCAGAAATTCGTGGAAAATATTTCAAAATTTTATCAAACATAATGTAGAGAAAAAAGAATTAAGCTTGGTGAATTTTTTCAATTCATTTGAAACCACAATCTCGGTTTTAACCATTTACTTTATTTGAGGCTGCTACGTCAATGAATTTTAAGGGGGAAACACCCTCAGCAAGCTAAAACTCAAAATGGGAAACAAACTTGAACCTTTTAAGTACCATTAGAAAAGGTAAACCAAAGAGTTTCAAAAAATTGAAAAAAAAAAATTGAGAATGTTGCCATGGTTACCAAAATAGTGAATGCCGAGTGTGAAAATTTGCTTTCTTCTGCCAGAGATGAGCCAAAATCTAATCATCAAAATTGTTCCAAACTTTTCATACTGACATAAAATAGGTCAAGCTATGTTTTAATCTTTTACAAACTGAGTTAAACTGCACCTTTTTCGGACCAAAAAGACAGTTGTTTTGGTACTGATAAATTTGCATTAAATGAAATTCTAAATTTTTTTAAATATAAACAATATTATTATGAGATCTCTACAAAAATTTCAGCAAAATGCATTAATTTGTTGGTCTGGAATCCTTGTGGGGTAGCAAAAAATGCCTATTTTGAATAAAAACACTTTTCCTACGGAAAATGGATAAAAAATGATTTTTTTAGCAAAGTACCATAAATCCAACAATGTTAAAAATTGTTTTAGGAATAATTAAAAGCCACCTGTGAGGTAAACCTCTCCTTCTTTCTACAATTTTTTTATCAGATTTCTTCAATTTCTTGGCTCTTATAAATAATTTTCAATCAATACAGCGACATTCACTTCTTGTTCGGACTCTGGCATCCACCTGTAGTCAAAACTCAAATTTTGGTGATTATGTCAGACTTTAAAATACAAAATTAAGCACGGACTTTATTTTCAGCGATGGTTAAAATAAGTACATTAAAAAAATATTATTGAATAAAAAAAATATTTAAACTTCCCCATAGTTGCTAAAAATTAAAAAATAAACATAACTTTTTGTTTCTCCATAGCTTAAAATATAAAAAATCATTTATATTATTATTAATACATAAATATAAACGTTATTATCATTGTTGTTGTTGTTTCTGATACTGTTTGTTGCTGCTTCGGCTGCGGCTGCTGCTGTTGTTGTTGCTGTTGTTATTATAACTGTTATTATTATTGTTATTATTTTAAAAACATCTACTTTACTAACACTAACATTAATACTACCAAAATAGGAAATTATCTTAACAAAAGTACAGTATAAACACGTTTGTTATCTCACGTTATTTACGATATCTAAAAAGTGACCAACTGTGATTATATAGTTCTTTTGTTTTTTCCTCTTCTTTTATGGGGAAAGGGGGATATTAGAACGTCCAAACGTTTATTACTATATTGATTTATGCAACCGTAGCAGAAAAGTTATATTATATTTAGATGTTACAAAACCAATTAAAATACACAAGTTAGTTACCTTATTTTATCTGTAATTGTATCTCAGTGGTTATAGCAATGGCTTGAAAGCAACAATCAACTTCCCACAATTGATTTTTGTTAGAATTTGTCAGCTTTCTCCTCCTGCATACTTATATACTATATC
>JAUZNK010005394.1:0-20274 GCA_035046665.1 Euphysa ruthae
TTAATTTAAACAACACATTTGCAACTTAAACAAAATTCTTTTGTTTACTATAAAGCTTAACATGTCTGCTTAAATACAAACACCCAACCACTGACGGCAGACATTCTAAAAACAATGTTTTTAATATGTCACAATAAAAATTCTAACAAACGCCCGTCCTACATTTCAAGGCTTTACCTTTAAGCATATTTCCTTCTACTTTTGATAAGCCTTTAAGCCATTTAAAAAAAGAAAAAGAAAAATAACACAAGCATTTTAATACCAAATGAACGCCTAGAAAAAATAATTTCAAATAATTCAAGCAAATCTAAAAATACAGACTTAAGTCTCAATAAAACTGCCAAAGTCCCAAGGAATGTCAGAATGAAATTTTGAACCAAATAAGAACATAAATTTCTTTTTTAGAAAAATTTGACACATTTTAGAAATAATAACATTTTTATAATGCCAACATGCCAAATTATTCAAAATCAAAATTTTTCATAACAAAGTCAAAAAATATTCATCATTTTGGGAAATAATTTTTGGCCTGAGCTCGATGAAGTATTCACTTGTTTAAGGAGCTGGACCACAGAAACAAATATTCACATGTTTAAGCAGGTGGGTCACGGGAGCAAATATTCACATGTTTAAAGAGCAGGGCTACAGGAGCAAGAATCTTTAGCCATTATGAATCTTTAGCCGTTAAGTCTATAGTTAACTTTATGCAAAATTTCAGAAATAGGCAATGAGTAGAAAGTTTTGATTTTAGGAATAATATAACCATATTTGGTTAAGTTCAAAAAATGAGATTTTAAAAAAAATCTTAATTAGTTATTTTTTTTAACCTTAAAGTTATGGAAAGAAATTGCTGAAAGAACACAGACTGACAGATCAACGATGAAAGTAAAGGTTTTTTAAAAATCGGGACAAAACCCACCCACTTCCTCCACTCCTTTCCCTTCCCAGCGCAGCACATCATGGTTGCACTGCACGGAGAAAAAAAATACAATTTCAAAAGTTGTAGATCATGATTTTACAATACTTTCAACCAGGCAAATGCAAGGCTACAAATAAGCGTCGGTCAACAGTCAATATTCGAATTAGTGGTTTGTCCGTTTCAAATCGTTTTTTCTTAGACATCGTGGCTAGGAGATGCAAAGACAAGAGAACTCATTTAAAAATGATACAAATAACAAATAAATAAAAGATAAAAATTTAACTCTTCCTACATTTAATAAAATAACATAAACATAAGATGGCATGTTGAACACGATTTATTTTAACCAAAATAAACAAAAACATTTTCTACGAATAAAATAGAGGGATGCGGGACTTAGCATTAGTATAAAACTTTTTAAAGGCTTGTTTCAATTAATGATGCCCAGTATTGATCGCTTAAATACACATAGCTAAGCAATTAAAGTTAAACTTTCTTCTTGACTATTATAATTTATTTGTTTAATAATATAACCAAAACAGATGATATAAATGGAAAAATATTAATATAAATAGATAATGATAAAAAAAAATATAGATTGATATATAACAAATTTGATATTTATTATATTCTAACAATATTCCATTTATAAAAATCAAATATGCTAACTGTAATTCACAAAAATCACTTTGTTTATAGTTTTATCTAAGGTACTCTAATTTGAAAAGATAAAAAAAAAATTTTATTTTTAATCTTTTTCAAAGAAATAATATATACTTCTTCTGTCTGTCTAGCCACTTTCTTTAAAACAAAACTTAATCTTTTGCAAAATATATAATACATATTATTTCTGTATAAATATTTCTGTATAAATATATAAAAAATCAATATTTTGCAAAAGAATGATAGATACTTTTTCTTTAAAACCGTATCCTGGTCAGTAACCAATAATTCAGTGAATTTTAGAAATATTTCTCAGAATAATTTTAATATGATTGAATATTTGGTTCTCGCCCGTATGTCTCTTTTAAATTTTGTTAAATTTTGCTATTGTTGTTTTTTGTTTCATAGCCAATCCATGGATTTAAAATTGTTGCAGAAGAAGTGGAATGCCAACTGTTGAAAATTATAAAAACAGAATAAAATCTTACTTTAAATAAACTGGAAAAAAAATTTTTGGTTGATTATTGTAAACATGTATCTGACCAATGTCGCAAAGATTTATTATTTTTCCTAATTTTAATAGTTTTAATACTTTAAATTTTTATTTGTTGAGCATAAATAAGTTTTTATAATCTTGCATATGTTGTTGTTTACTGCACTGTGGGGGCAGGATAAAAGTGTGTTTATTTTGCTTAAAGAATAATTTACAGATTGATGAAAAATCAAAAAAATTTTTTTGCTTTAACAAAAAATAAATGTATTTATATCCTTATAATCCCCATATTTATATTCTCGTCATAAATGTAACAAGCAAATTTGCCACAAAAGATCATCTCACATAACCACTAGTATAAAAAGAAAGGGAGTGATAAGTTTGATAAAAAACATCATTTAATTAATTACTATTAAATAATTACGATAACACCCTAACTGCTTTTTCTTAATAATTACGATAACACCCTAACTGCTTTTTCTTAATAATTACGCATATTTATTGCGTATCCAAGGGTATGACAAAAGACAGATAAACAAAAATATTAAAAATCTGCAGATTAACAACGCTATTTAAAGAAATTGATATTCGATATTTTATGCGTATTCGTATTTAACTAATATTTACTAAAATAAAAATATTTATTTTCACAATGTTTTTTGTTCAGTTTTCCAATCCAGAATATTAACTTAACAAACATACAAATCCAGAAATCTTTCATTCATGTTATATGCATGAAATTACTAAGATATAATATTTATTATTATTATACACGAAATCACCACTCATTTTATTTAAGAGAAACATGTAAAACAGATTAAAATCTCAAAGCATTCTGACTGACTCACTCACCTTAGCTTTTTAAAAAAGCAATGAAACACAGACAAATATTTTGCATTTGCACGCTTTAAAAGCGCATATTTTGCATACATTCTGTTCAAGGTTAGCTTTCAATTAACCTTGTTGTTAATGATTATGTGTTGGCTAGGATGATTATATGTTGTCAATGATTATACAAATTATATTATGGCATGTAGTCAAGATAGATAATCCTTCCATCTTAATCAATCCTTCTCTCAGTATCAATTGGATGAAAATATCCTCTGTGCCAACATTCCACAATACTTTTTTACAAATTTTATTTTTAAAAAAATTCCAGAAATCATCAACAATCACAAAAAATCAGGAAATCCGGGAATGTTCGGAATACTTTCATCCTTGGACAGACGGACTAGGATGAATTTTTATCCAAATTATAAATACATATTGAGAAAAACATAAAAATGAAAAAAATTTAAATTATAATCAATCAAATTTTATTAAAACAATAGAATATTCTTCATTTCCTTGAGACACAGCAGTTCTATTACAAAGTTTTATACTATTGTTTTAAATTATTTATTTCAAACCAGAAGATGTTTCACAACAAATAACTATAATGGAAAACAGCATCTGTTTTAAGAAGAGAATTATTTGCCATAAAATAGTGAATATTTTAATAAAATAAATAGCTATACTCAGGTGGGCTGGATATTTATTAAAGTCTGAAAACAGAAAACACAAATGATTCAAGATTTCTAATAATTTCTTTCACTTAGATCTAATTAAATTATCTGACTTTGACACACTGTACACATGAACATATAAAAATTATTAACAATTATCAACAATTAGGTTATGACTCTTTATCTTTGGCTCTCTTATACACACCTGTCATTAGTGACAGATAATGGAAAATTTATAGAAACCACCATAGAGTTCAGAAGCCTATAATATCTAATAGTATTTATTGCAGAATTTGAATCAAATGTCTATAGAATCAGAAATACTTGAATAAAAAAAATAAAAAAAAAAATCTACAAATAAAAATATATTTCCTTCTCTAAAAACTTTTAAACATTTTAATAATGTTCATATTCTATAAATCTCAGCACCAAAAAAAATATTTTATTTGTCCCGTACATAAAAAACTTACGACGACTTCAGAAAACTTTTCGTCCAATTCCGATAATTCTGGCATTGGCAAGTCATTAACCATTGGTTGAACAGGAAATGAACCAGCGCCATCAGGTTCATACCGTATCTCTGGTTGCTCATCTGAACCTCCAAAACAACCAAATAGCCCACCACCATGTCTTTTCTTTACAGGCATATCTTTATTGTTATTTATTTTGTAGGATTATATATCTTTTTTTACTATTTTTGACCATTATAAATTTAACTTTTTCTAAAAAAAAAAACAGTGTAATTAAAATAAATGAATAAAAAAAGGTAAAATGTAAACTGATTACAGTTGCCAAAACTACCACACAAACATTGTTTGAGAACTGGGATAAGCAGCTTTTTCTAATATTGTACAAATAACATAACATGTTTATTTTAACTCAATGTCACAGTTACGAAGTTTACAATAAAATATTTTAGTTTCCAATGATAAAGTTACAGTTTTATTTTTAAAAACCACTCACCACAAAAAAGCAATATTGAAGTTAATTAATCATGGCTGTCCCATTAAATAGAAAGTCTATTGTGATTTCTTTCAATGAATATTTTTTATGAATGATTAACAACATATATCATAAAAAGTTTTGAAACATTCAGTTTCAAAAAAATTACAAATATTTGGAAACCATATGTAAAAAGCCTTGTAATAATGTACCAATTAATCTGTTTTGCCATGAGGTAGCTGTTAATCTTCAAGTTAACTAACAGTGGCCTGGTCTTAAAAAAAAATCACTATCTTTTATTTGACAAAAATATTTTTACTGTAATTTTTAAAATAAAAAATAAAGTTTTTGTAATTACCATGATCATGAAATCCTGTATTTCTCTTTGATTATTTTTTGTAGTGAATAATAATATGGTTGATATGAATATTTAAAATATTGGTTTTTCTTTGAAAATAGTAATAAAAAAAAATCATGCCCGAACTGCATATATAATAATTTTTTATGAAATATCAATAGTGATGAGTCATCAAAGTTTAGTCCAAACTATCTATGGCATATAGAATATAAAGGGTTTTATTTAGGGTGTTATGTAGAAGGGTTTTTTTAAGGGCGTTATGAAGAAAGGTTTTATTAAGGGTGATATGAATAAGGGTTTTATAAAGGGTGTTATGAAGAAGGGTTTTATTGAGGGTGGTATGAAGAAGGGTTTTATAAAGGGTGTTATGAAGAAGGGTTTTATAAAGGGTTGAAGGAAGAAAGGTTTTATAAAGGGTGTTATGAAGAAGGGTTTCATAAAGGGTGTTATGAAGAAGGGTTTTATAAAGGGTGTTATGAAGAAGGGTTTTATTAAGGGTGTTATGAAGAAGGGTTTTATTAAGGGTGTTATGAAGAAGGGTTTTATTAAGGGTGTTATGAAGAAGGTATTTATAAATGGTGGTATGAAGAAGAATTTTATTAAGGGTGTTATGAAGAAAGGCTTTAAAACAATTTTGTAAGAAAGTTGCCACCTAAGCTTGCTGTAAAGCTAAACTTGAATATAAAGCGTTATCATGAGATCTTTTTGTCCAGAATTTTAGCTTAATACCTCACTATACCTTGATACAGCCAAAAAGTTACCTTTCAATAGCACTATATCCTGATACAAGTTAAAAGTTACCTTTCATTAGCACTACACCCTGATATAGGTCAAAAGTTACCTTTCAATACCACTATACCTTGATACAGCTCAAAAGTTACCTTTCAATAGTACTACACCTTTATAAAGGTAAAAAGTTACCTTTCAATAGCACTATATCTTGATACAAGTAAAAAGTTACCTTTCAATAGCACTACACCTTGATACAGGTTTAAAGTTACCTTTCAATACCACTATACCTTGATACAGGTCAAAAGTTACCTTTCAATAGCAGTACACCTTGATACAGGTCAAAACTTAACTTCCAATAGCACTATACCTTGATACAGGTCAAAAGTTAACTTTCAATAGCAGTACACCTTGATACAGGTTTAAAATTACCTTTCAATAGCACTACACCTAGATACAGTTCAAGTTACCTTTCAATAGCACTACACCTTGATACAGGTCAAAAATTACCTTTCAATATCATTATTCTTAAAAATCAGAAAAGAAAAAAATTCTTTCAGCTACAATTAGAAAACCTTGTACAAACTTTTGAAAGAATAGGTAGAATGGTACCAAGGATGAAAGTCTCGGTTTTTTAAAAATCTGGGAAAATGCTATTGCAAAAGATCAACTCACATAACCACTAGTACAAAAAGGAAGGGGTAATAAATTTGATAAAATAATCGCGTTGAAGCCTATTAAATAATTATTATAACAACCTAAAATATAGACCCATTGAAATATAGATAAATGCAGAAAATGAGTCTAACTTTATAATTACCCATATTTAATGTGTACCCAAGGTTATGAAAAAAAAAGTTAAACAAAAATTATTACTAGAAGGTATGCAACCATGGGCTGTTTATGTTTACTGTTTATAGTATATAATTTGCTATTTAAATTTAAATTAAGGGCATATAAATTAAACTCATTAAGGACTGTATAGCATAATTCGACAGTGCATTGGGTGTGTAAACAATCACTTAGCTGGTAAGTGTGTAAACAATAACTTAGCTGGAATTTCAAAAAAGAATATAACAACTTAAAGATCTCATTCTGGAAATAAAGGCTATATCTATTGAACCTCGATTCTAACGGTATTCATGTCAGGCATACTTATATATTTGCATCAAACGACATCACAATAACCATGCTATAAGCTATTTTATCTGCTTCAAATATCTTCTTAAAAAATTAGGATTAATAGTTTTATAAGCTTTTAATACCTATTCTTCTATAATGGCCATATAACTATTTTATTCTTTTCATACGCATAATTCAATATTAATGAAAAACAAAGTTATTTATAAACAAAAATGTATTAATGAATAGAAAATTAATAATATATAAATCTATACTATAGAAAAGAGAACTATTTTGTTTGGTAAATAAAATGGCTTTTCTGCAAGGTTTTGACCGTCAATGCAATGATAAACAATATAAAGAAGATATAATATATGGTAACATTGCAATTCACAATAGTTTGTCAATTGAAAATGTTTAGCCAAAGGAAATTTACTGATTTTCATAACATAATTACCGTGATCACCCAAATTGCAAGTTGGAACTCTGTTTCACATTCTTGTCAACAGTGACATTTAGATTAATTCAACTAAAAAAAATATTAGAGCAAATTATAAAACAACAGAATATGTGTTGTTACAAGACAACCAATCGCCAGTCATTCACTAGCTAGTCTCTGGCTGACCACCAATAAACCTAAAACGTATCTAAAGTGTAAACATTAAGGAGATCTAACGATTACCTGGAAATATATCATGATAATTCTTATGCTATCATAATAGGATCTGAGGAAACATCAAACTACTGAACAAAAAGAAACAGCAAATCATGACGATAAAATAATAACGATACCATTAACAAAAAATAAATTTCCCAAGAGAAAAACAACCAATACTGAAAAAATGCAAACGCAGATGAAGATTCCAACTATCCCTAAATTCAGAAACATATATCCCTTAATCCCAACCACCTAAATAGCTGGAATTGAAAAGAACTCAAAAACAACACAGAATTTTACAACTTCAAAGAAATTCACTAAATAAAAAAATTGCTCCAGCCATATTTACTCAAACCATCTATCACATGGTGCAAGACCTTTCTAAGAAATGTAAAACAGATAGTAACCAACTCTACACCAAAGTGATCTAGATAACCCAAACAAATTAAATTCTTTAGTAGCAGAAATCAGGGGATCAAATATGAAGCCATATAAAACTACATGAAGCCATAAACCCATATATTATATTCATGTATTCAAACCAAAGTAACATATTAAATATTTTTCATCACCTAAATATAAAATATAACAAACACATATTTTAATAACACATTCAAGTATCAACTGTACAAATACCACCTGTTGTGCCACTGAAAACTTTTCTTACCTTATTAAGTGTTATTCCATGTTTATCTAGCTAGTTTCCTCCTGTTTCACATAAAGCAGACAATTATATTTTGCTAATGAATGTAAAACTTTTCCTGAAAAACTAAAACTCAGAGATATAACCCCAGTTTTTAAAAAAGGAAATTTGATGATGGTAAAAAATTATAGACCTTAAAGTGTGCTTCCAGTGATACCAAAATTTTTTGAAAGGCTGATGCAAAAACAATTATGAAAGTTCTCTTCCATTTTATTTATGTGGATATTGAAAACGTTATAAATCTGCTTTGACAGCGATGATTGAAAAGTGGAAAAAATCTTTAGATAAGAAAGGGTATATAGGATATGTTCTTACGGATCTTTCAAAATCATGGTTTACTGCTTGTAAAAGTACATGCTTACAGGATAAAATAAATCTGCCTTGGAATTAATTAGGAGGAGTTACTTAAAAAAAAATAGATGGCAACGTACTAAAATAAATAATGAATAGCTTTAAGTTCTTAAATTGAATTGATCCATTTGGATATAGAATTTGTTATAAGACGTTTAGAACATGATAGCTTCTTGGCCATAGAATGGTTTAACAATAACTTTATGAAAATGAATAAGGATAAATGTCATTTTTCATTAACCAGCTATAAGTTTCAACATCACTTTATTTCATGAGTCGCAAAATTGGGAAAGTCAAAGTTAAAAATTACTAGGAATAAATATAGATAGAGATAAATATAGACATATATATGAAGGTAGGGAGTAAATTAAGTGCATTTAGGAAGAATTAGCAAGTACATTCCATTTAATAAAAGGAAACTAAATTTTAAAGCCTTCATTGAAACACAGTTTAATTATTGCTAACTTATTTGGATGTTTCACAAAAGAAAATTTAACAACAAGATAAACCGGCTTCATGAAAGAGCTCTAATAGTACATAATGACAATCGTGCTTTATCTTTTGAGGAACTTTTAAAAATTGTTAATTCAGTAACAGTTCACCAAAGAATTATACAGAAAATTGCAACTGAACTTTATAAAATTGAGAATGGCCTTTTGCTTAAAATTGTTGGTAGTATTTTTAGCAAGAAATTGACACAAAGAACGAGTCATGACAATAATTTTCTTATTATACTTACAATTAACGTTCCTTAGGATATTTAGGACCTGTAATATGAAAAATGGTACCAGAATTGTACAAACAAATTAAATCATCAGATGAATTTAAAAGAAAAATCAAAAGTTGGATACTAAAATGTCGGTGAAAATTGTGCAGGTGCTACATACAAGGTGTAGGTTATATTTAGTGTGTTATAGATTTTAAAGAGTTTTTAAATATTCAATATTTTTAATGTTCTAATTAAAGTGTTTACGGGTGTAATAGCTAACTTTCGATTCGTTTGACTGAGATTGTAAACCCATGTAAAAAAAAGAAAATAATAATAATAGCAGTAATAAGTAATAAATTTAGTAATAGAATGCATAGCTAGCCAGGTGTTCCTGTTATTAGCAATAATTGTTAACAGTGATATCGTTTTTTTATTTAATTAACAAAATAATGCAGGTGACCTGTACTTCAAATGAGTTTATACAGTTAAATCTGAAAGAACACTAATCTAGTTATAAAGAAAAGTTTGTATAAGAAACTTGCAATAGTATAAAATTTTTAGTAAAATAAGAACGAAAATAATTTGATATATTTTGTTTTAAATCGTCATTTTGGTAGATTATATGCTATATAGTTGTTATATAGCTTTTAGTTTCTACTACTTTTTGTCCATGGATATAGTAATTTCAGAACTGTACTTTCTATCTATCCAGTTGTATTATGTTTCATTTCATTTTATTCAAATTGAAAAGAGAAAAGTAGATTTATTGCCTTCACGTTTTTTTTAAGTTCGACTTGAGGCTCGAGTTCCTTCAAGGGACTTAAAGGTACTTTGGCATATTGATTTCTATTTAAAGAGTTTTTAAAATAATGAAGAATCCTTTTTAGTTCTCTTATACAGTTCTTTAGTTTTAAGTGTCTGGAGTTTAGGGCTATGGTGTAAAACAAGCCTATTGATGACATCACAGTTAAGCATAGCACATTTAGGACATCAAATTTCCCTATCTTCTAAAGTATTTACAATTTTTGAATAATTTTTGGTAGGGTGATAGATGTTTATATTTTTATTGATTCTGTACAATTTTAATTTTATCATTGACAGGTGACTAGTTCCAAGCTTTTATGTTTTTGTTATATTGATAAATCAAGTTTTAATTCTCAAAAAACCTTGAAATTTTTTGTGAAGAGTCATAATAACAAGACATATTTGCATGTGAAAGCCAAAATAAAAGTATTCCACATTGTCTAAAAACCTAAAACTGGCTACCTACCAAACACATAATTTCAGTTTTTATGTATAACTAATAGATATAGACATCTATCACCTTACCAAAGATTAAAAACTGTTGTTACTTCTGAATATAGATAAAAATGTGACGCCCTGAATGTGTCATAAGCAACTGTGATGTCATCACAGGGCTTGTTCTTCTAAACCATACCCCCAAAACCAAAACTTCAAAAAATCTTATAACTCGAGATTTGTTTATGCTGTTTTGATGAAAGATCATTTTTCATTATTTAAACAACTTCATATAAACAGAGCCCAACATTTTGAAGTACCTTGGAATCCCTTTCAATCTTTCTTGTTTTCAAAAGCTCACAAGTCCTTATTAAAGTTCTTGTTATTAACTGTATTTTAGCTCCTTCATTTTTACTGAAAACTGAGGCAAGGCTTCCCTTAAACTTGTAATGTATTTTACTTTTATATTCCGTTTTTCATTCAGGTATACTCAAAGAATGGTAAACAAGTCTTCAGGATGTAATACAGGAGCGCTCCGATTAGCTCGAGCTAATACAAAAAGTCAGATGGGAATCATGCAGTTGCCACATAAATTTCTCTACAGACAGTTTTCAAACATTTGATCAAAATATAAACTAACCAGGCTTCAGTCGTTTCAAACAAATTTAAAATTGCTTTGTCTAAAATCTTCTTAAGCGATTGTAGTGATTGATTTGTAGCAGAGCCCCAATTTATGAGGCTGTAATAAATATAAGCAGCTATAAACAAATAATAAGCATTTTCTATATTATGACTTGCCCATACTATGTGACATCGTACTGATCTTTCCAACATGCCAGGCCCTCTTTGCAATTCTGTTTTGATGTAGTTAATATATGGTTTCCACTCCAAGTTACTGTCAATCAAGGTTCTAAGTTATTTTCCAAGTGATTTTTCTGCAGCAACTTTTTTGTTTATTTCTACTTTAATATTGCTCTTAATTTTAAAACGTGAGGGAGAAAAAAAAAGGTTTGGTTTAGCTACATAAATTTATTTGCAATAAGTCAGTTAGAAACCAGGTTTAACTCTTTGTTATAACTTTTTTCTAATAATGAATCTTAATCTTTGTGTGACATAAACGTATTAACCCAAACAGCCCGATCAATTTGAGCTAGCGTTGACGTAATGAGTTTTACTCAGAAACAACATGGAAATAAATTTCCGCCAGAGTTGGGAGTCGAACTTGTAACCTTTCGGTCCGTAGTCAAACATCCTACCACTGTGCCAACTCCGCTTTAGTTGTATAGAGTTCTATTGAAGTTTTTACGTTGTCGTTTTAAGTTATTGCACCTAGATATTTTAGATATTTTACGGGATTTCCATAATTATATGTATGTATATAGTGTACATAGCTCACGTTTTGGCTGATATCAACAAGGTCTTATGGGTATCCTGAAGTTTACGGTCCGATTAAAAATTTTATTTTTTTTAATATTTTACGATCCGATTCGAAAATATTTTTTAAACAAAATTAAAATTAATTCACCTTTCCCGTTTTCTACGAGACTTTCAGAGGGTCGTAAATAGTAATTTATTAATCAAAGTACAGAAAGTTTTAAGATATTAACCCCATAGTGGGATTATGATATCTATTGAAAGAATATCATACAAAAAAAAAAAGATTTTATGGTACGTCGTATACATATAGTGAAATGAAAAATGCTCTTTTTTAATTAAGAATATATTTTAATTAGAAATGGAGGACTTTATGCTACGTTTCAATTTAATTTACAACTTATAACACACCCGTTTTTATTTAAAGACATATAATTAAATGTTAAAACAATAGATGTTTGGGCATGTTTGAAATGGAATAAATTTTGTTTATAATGCTTACTCGAAATTTCTTTTTATAATTTACAGAATAAACTGTGGGATAGCGAAAACTTGTATTAATTATGGCAAAAGCAAAAAGTCCAATCTGATGGACTGCTATTTTAACTATTTTCGTCAGCACATTAGTTATTCAAATATATGTTAATATAATAAATACTAGTAAAGAAAATAATATTTATCCGAAAATAAATTTTTTTTATTGTATACAGTAATGAATAATGAATAACTTTTTTAGAATCGGACTGTTAAATAGTTTTAAGAATAAATTTTTGAATCAGACCTAAGCTCCAGGATACTCTTATCATTCTATGGGTCTTCTTCCAGTATACTCTTACCATTCTATGGGTCTTCTTCCAGGTTCTTATTCAGTTTAACATCATACTATTGAATCGAATAAATTTGTAATTGCATCAAGAATATTTAGTATTGTATTTCAATATATATTTTGTTAATGTATTTTTAGATGAAGTATATATATCAACCTGTATTAAGACTAGTAAAGTAATAAAAAATACATTACTTTACTTTATTTGAATGTACAAGTGGAATGTAGGTTGAGGGAGGCGAATGAGGGGTTTTATACTCGAATGTTGGAAGAGCGTAGCTCCGCGTGGCGTCTCCGCGGGCTAGTGTAACTTTACCCCAAAATGGATGAGCTTACAACTCTCGTGGCGCCTTCCTTGCGTAACAAATACTTATTAGCAAATATTAAATGGTAATTGTAAATTTACACCCTCACTGTCCGCAGCTCCAAGACCTTGTCTGCTTTCATTTAGGCCAGGTTTTACCAAACGATGAAGACAGATAATAGATGCCCGTGGTTGAAAGTAAATACCTTACAACTATGTCACAAAAAATGTGTTGATGTATATTGTGGCACACATTGACAGCAGCTAGGTCATAGTAGAACGCCACTAGTCCCGTGTAGGCTATGCAATATAGGGACTAAGTCTGCGACGATGTTTTTTAGGCCGTGTGGTTCTCAACGGGTTGCTCAAAAATTGATAGATACTGGAAAGTTTGCGCGTAGAGGCTTTGCCTGTGTGTTATGTGAATTGGTCCAAACATTCATTTCGAGACTTTTCTGACTATGGTATATCGGGATATATATACCCACCATGGTTTTCACAGATATCTTAAAACCATTCTTGGTGCTGTTAAAGAAAGGCTGTTGAAGCTTTTCTGTCCTTCTGCATCAAGGCTGCGACAGGTAAACGAGGAAAAACAAACTCCATAGATGTCATTTAAAACACCCTTGGGTTTGTTAAAGAAATGTTGCTGAAGCTTCTCTGACCTTCTGCGTTTTAGCCGCAACAGGTGAAAGCAAAAAAACCCAACCTGCCACTTACCAGTGGTGGATTCAGACGAACACTACAAGTTATTCACTGTTGTAGGCAAGTCAGCTAAGGAACCCATAGCAATGATGACCGAGGAAGAAGGTGTCTCTGACCACAACATTAAGGGGAAACTGTTGTTTGTGGGCATGACGGCAGCGCCTGTTCCAATACAGAGTTCGTTTGTGTGATTTAGGTGACTTTTTTTTCTACGAACCGGCGGAAATTTCTAATTATATCAGTCTGGGTTGAGGGCACCACCCACAAATTTGTTAGCTCGGGTAGATGCGTGTTAAGAATGCTCTTTTCATGAACAGCTTCCATTTTAGTGATATATATCACGTAAAAAAGAAAAAGAGTGCATGTCTAATAGGAGTGTATACTAACATACTCACTCAAAGAATCGGGCACGTAACAGTAAGCCCTGCACGTTCAAGATTCATAAGATTTCCCTTGGTGGCGGCTAGTTCAGCCTTAGCCTTCAATCTCTCTTTTAACAGCTCTTTCGTGGTAAAAGTCGCTGAGACGTCTTGTTGAGCAAATGGCGGAGCTGCCTTGGCAAGGCTTTTCATTACAGAGACTTTTATATGGTTGGTCCACCCAAACGTTTCCAAAGAAGCCTGTACCACTTTGCACGTAATGAGGAAATGCTCCGCCTGCTAGGCAATAGCGATGAAAGGAGTAGCGGCTTTTCGTATTAGTAACTTTAAAAACTTTACTCGGACTTTTATTTACTTTTGCGAGTGCTGATTCAAATAATTAGGTCGTGTTGGTTGAAGGTTGTGTTGGTTGAAGTCTATGGTTTCGCCGTGTGTGTCTCTAACACCATTTTTGATTGATTGGAATGAGCATGTATTCAATTGGTAGGTTTTGTAGTCAGTTCAACTAGTACTTCAATCGATTATGTCACCAGTAATGACATCGACCATTGGAATGATTTGCAAGAGTGGGATTTGGAAACCGCCTATGTTCGTATTTTTGATAATGCTGATGTAAACATGAAGGTTGTTCACACTTTCAGTGCTGTCCACAAGATTGTGACTAACATGAGCTCTTGCTTCGTTATTAAGGAAAGTAATTAAAATCGTTGCCATTATTAGGTATTCAAGTATACCCTAGTTTCTAAGAGAAATGATATAAATTTTTGTTTTTTGAAATTCTCGCGTGGGACTCTAACACTGCTTGCTTGGTTTAAAACGTCCTATGGTTTGTCGTGACTTCCTTGCACAGAATGGTCAATGCTTGGTTTAGTAGCTCAATACCACTTCCCTTACCCTGTGCTTCGTCATCACTATCTCTCATATTCAGATGCTCACCAAAATTTTGAGCCAGTGCATAAAATCTTCATCAGATGTTAATAGTTCAAAACTTGACTGACTTTTTATTGGTGGCATCGTACCATTGTAGGAGTTCGTAATATTGATACTTTAGATCTACACTTTCGACCCCGCCTAAAGATGATGGAATGCTCTCGGGAGCTTCGAAGAGGATATCCCCTGATGACGTAGCATTGTAGCGAGTTCTTCAGCTCCAGTTGGAACCCGCCCTTTGAAGCCTCGCAATCCCTTAACGAAGTGATGGAGACTTGATACGAGGTTTCCATCATGAATTGGGTAAACATCGATTTCAATTGCACCATGTTTATTAGACCCTACATTACTCCCATGCAACTTAAGGCGTATATCGGCGAGCTTCTCCGTTTCACATCGGCGAGCCTCTCCATTTCAGGTGAAGGTTACGGACTTAAAACTTGCTGTGCTATATCGTAACCTTCAGATCTATTGGTTAAAACTTGTTTTGCCTGCAATTTCGGCAACCTGCATTTAAGTTTGAGCAACTGAAGTGAACTAATGAAATTGTCTCCACTTAGTGTAGCTAATTGCTTCTCTAGGGCTGCTTGACGCTGAATTGATTTTTTCACATATTCTTGTTTCTCCAGGGATAGCTCATGGCGAAGTATTACTTTGTCCTGCTTTTTATTCAAATCTTTTTTGTTTTGGTCCATTTAAGATATTGATAACTTATTTTGTAATGCTTACGACTCGCCTGTAATTGCAGGTAATTTGACATGTACTGTATTTGGTTATCTTCGCGTGTTTCTAATTTTTTTGTTTTAGACCTTGATAGCATTGATTGGGGTAATGCGTTGAAAACTGAGTTACTTGATTAACATAGTTTTTTGAAAAGTTCCTAAAAGTTGTTGATAAACATGCTCCTCTAAAAAAAGCCAGTCATAATTACCTTAAGCTTTAACAAAAGCCATGGATCACTAGGCGTATTCTTTGTTCTATAAAAAAAACGTGACTCTATCTTCAGGCGGTTTAAAAATTTATTTTAATAGGATGCCAAACATGAGCTTCATGAGACGTACAAGGATTATAGAAACCAAATATTCTTACGAATACTCTTACGAACAAGGTTAAGAAGGTTAACAAGGTTAATAAGCCCAACAAGCAGTTGAACAAAATATACTCTCTTTATAGGATTACAATGAGATTTATGTGTTTTGCTCCTTTTTGTTCTGACACTAAAACTCTATTTCCTCACCTTCGCTTACCCAAATTCTCTGACCAAGTAGCTTTCTGTAACTTCCTTTTTGTCTATGATTTCCTACAAAAAATTCTTCCTCGTTCTATCTCTAATCTCTTTACTGTGTTTAAAAACCTACATTGTCATCGAACTAGAAATATTGACGATAAACTCGTCGTTCTTGCCTACAAGAAATACAAACGTGGTAAGTATTCTATTAGGTATCAATGTGTAACTGATTGGAATGCTCTTCTTCCTTCTTTAAAGATTCATCTCGAACTCATGAATACAAACCCTATTGATCCTATCCCCAATATCTCTTTAATTACAAAAATGCAATACAAACGTTATCTACTTAACTCTCTTCTCTCTAAATACAATCAAATCTTGTAATTTCTTTTCTTTCTTTCTTTTATTCATTGTCACCATCTACTGCCTCTTGCCTTGTACTAACTGCTACCACATTAACAGCAGCCCCTGTTACGGGACATTTTTAGCGCCCAATATCTACACTGGGATCACGCCTTTGCCTGGTCCTATTATTTGTGTGCCTCTATCCAACGGCTTGTAATTTCAGTACACTCTATTTAACATCATTTATTTTTGCAAAATAATTGTGAAATAGGTTATATATATTCATTGCAATTACTTTCCATCATGTTGATAAATAAATTAAATAAACAAAATAAATAAATAAATGTTAAAATAAGCCTTAGATCACTCAGTAACTGGCTAAAAGGTATCAAAAATGCACTTAATGTAGCAAAAACGTTTACTGTTTAGACACCCTAACAAGAAGATTGATCTGGATTGTCTTAAAATTAGATTAAACGGCAAAAATTATTCCCTGCTAAACATATTAAGCACCCAAGGCGTACTAATTATTCCCTGCTAAACATATTAAGCACCCAAGGCTTACTAATTGACCAATCTCGCTCCTTTAAACAAAACATTACCAATTCTTGCTTCCAAACTGAGATTCTCTAATGTCATGCTATCTAAAGTTAGGCATTACATCCTTCAAAACCTACTTAAAGTTATGGCTAGGTTCTAGAAAACCTCGCCACTTTTTTATATATACTTTATATATGGTTTTTATGTTTATACCCCGTGATAAAGGTTTAGGGTACGGTTAAATTATCACGGCGTATATGTAAGTATACATAAACTAAATATAAAAAAAGTGGCGTGGTATTCTAGAAAAACTCCCAAGTTATTTACATAAGGATTTTTTATTCCCATTTAAAATATATGTGTTCTATTTGGGGACAAAAGGGAAATCCTTCTGTGGTTAAGTTAATTTCCCTGCAAAACTCTGCTCTTAGGCTCATGACAACATTTCCGACTATAGATCATCCAGCAGTCCTCTTTACTGAAAAACCGGTCTCCTCAAATTCAAATACCAAGTTGAAGTTCAAAACTGTTTATTTGTACATGCCTCATTTAGCAACTTCCTCCCAGCTCCCTTATTGTATTCCTTTAAAACCCACCTTGAAGAGCTTATATATGATATTTTAAACCCACTTCGATTGACACTGAATAATCTCCACACTACAAAATTTTAAATTAATTCCATTACCTATCAATGCATTTCTTTATAGAATCGCTACGTTAACTTCGAAACGAAATAAGTGATTATGTTAACCATAACACTAAAAGTTACAGTCGCTACAGATTTATTTCCCAGGATCAATCGCCTATGTTTGTTTGTACCTTTCAAATCAATCTTCAGAAACGTCTGTGTAACCTTTAGAGTGAGTTTACACTGGGTTTAATGATTTAATGTTTTAATATTTGCTATTTTTAGCATATTATTATCGAGATTTGTATAAATGACTAAAAAATTGTATTCCAAAAGAGTGTGTGTTGGGTTGCTACGTACACTACTTTCATGATCATCATTATCATCATTACATTGAAACATATTTCACTTTAGTAACTTGTTGTTTTCTTGATTTGTTTTAAATAGGTATTGTACTTCTAACTTACCTTAGGGCCACTACTCGATTATTCTACTATATAGCATTTCCCTTATTCTCTAAAACTGTCTTGTGTTACTTTGACACCGATTATTAGTCTTTTTAATTTATGTCAAATATTATGTTGTTTTTAACAGTGAGAAATATGTATCTAATTTTGACAGACTATATTTACATTCTTTCATTCATTACTTTGACTCACTTAACTTGAATCATACCAAAGTATAATCTAAGATGAATTTTTGAATCTTAAAACATTCTTCAAACACCTTGGGGTTAACATCTAACTAAGAAAAATCTTTTCTGTTACCCTTTGTTGATTTTAAAAAACTGTTTATCAAATTAATATATAATAGTTCTTTTTGTTCATTCTGCAGACTTTTCCATCTACTCCATAACATTTCAGTTTGTGTAAAAGGGCTTGGTTTAAAACTTTGTCAAATGCCTCTGAGATATCAAAAATTACTCTTCGGTTTTACAAGAACCGAAGTGAACATAGTGCCGTCACATTTGAAATTGTCATTATAATGTCTTTGATTCCCAGATTTTCCGTTGCTGTTGTCTCGACTGATATGTATGCTTATTTTTGACACTTATCACCATAGGATAGGAATTTTTTTCCAAGAGTTAGCAAATTGCTCTAACGTTATAGCAAATTTAAAAAACAAAACTAAGGATGGTTCATAGGCTAAATTTTATATGTTAGACTCGGCTATATTAATATTAAGGTTCAATATAAATGAAATTTGTTTAAGACTTGGGTTTCTAAACTAAAGAAGCGCTTAGAAGATCTTTTGTAGTACTATAATAATTTTTATTATATCTAAATAGAACAGGCTGTACATGATATGATATTTCTCCATATACGGTCAATTAACGTTTTTTCTCCTAAAATAATGACGTAAAGGGAATAGACTTTAAAATAAAAATTTAAATATAAGCCATATCTTGTTGTGCATCAGTAATGATAGATTTTACACATAAATAACGGCTGCATATAAACTATATTTTATTTCTGTGATATTTCGACCTACTTTGCGTAACTTGTTGTGAGAGATGTAATCAAACATGTTTGAAAACGAGTTACGCAAATATCAAAAAAGCACAGAAATAAAACATAGTTTTTACGGAGCCGTTATTTATGTCTAAATTCTGACGTTAAATATCTTTTTTAATAGTTTTTGTTTATTTATAACCATAATACAAGAAACTTAACTCACAACCAAAAAAATAAACTTTTTTTCGTTTTTGTGGTCATAGTCCTCTCTTATTATTAAAGTTATACAATATAACTGTCATTGCTTAAGGAAAGTTTTCTTTTAGTAAATTTTTGATTATTAATAGCCAGAAAGGTTGGCTATTGAATCATTATATTAAATACCCTGGGTTTATTCTCGATGAAACAATAAAGGGCGAATCGGTAGACAAAAGTAAATATTTATAATAATTTTTTATATAAAAAAAAATAGCTTGTATTTCTGATTTTCAATGGTTTCTATATAATTTCTAACCCAGTCCAATTTGATTACGTTTTTCTGTCATAGTATTTTAACTCTAAATGGAGCATTGAAAACCAAACTTCGAATGGATAAACATAAAAACTTTGGGTTTTTCCTTAAAAAATAACCTGTTTATCTGTCAGATAAAACCGTAAATTTTTTAAAATTTTTTGTTTTTAATTTTTAATTTTCTTAACCTCTTATAAACTCTATATCTTGTCAGAACAAGCCTCCGCTATTTTTTGCGTGGTTTGGAAGTTGAACGTCTGGTAATTTAGAAGCCTGTGCCACTAGATAACTTCATCTTATCTTCAGGTTATATTTTCAATCCTCATTTTATTTTTAATGGAGATCTTTTCTCTTTTAAAAACACAATTAGTTAAATAGTTATTAGGCTTTATTTTAGGATACCCTGTGTGCGATTGGTCGTTTTTAAATAAAATATATTCTCTTCATTTTGTCACATTATTTATTGTTTTACCTTCATTTTTTGTCGTTTTTTTTTCCTGCTTGCAAAAAATACTTTGCCATACTGAAAATTGGTATTGATGACTCGTTTTACCATGTCAATTGTCAATAAGAAGAATTACTAAATCTTGTCCAGAAACTCAGAAACATCAAAAGCTTTGGTAAATCTTGTCCAGAAACTCAGAAACATCAAAAGCTT
>JAUZNK010005405.1:0-26060 GCA_035046665.1 Euphysa ruthae
AAATTTGTAGACAATAAGTTTTAAAATATTAATTTATTATAACATAAATAATCTATATGTATTTATATACCTTTTTATTTGTTAAAATTGGATTAAATTAGTTTTTGTTATTGGAAACTAGATTTGTAAATTTATCCAATTTGAAATAAAGAATAATTACTTACTTACTTACTTCCCAAAAAACTTCAATAAGTGTAATGAAATAAAGTTCAGATTTTATGCTATTAAATCTGAAAGACAATTTATGGTGCGAGTGTGCTTCGGAGAGGGTTTGTACTAAAAAGATCCTTAATATAAGTAAATTTCGAACAAGGGAAATGAAGATAATAAAAATGCAACTTGTAACAACCTCATTGCACTCTTATACATGATCTATTTATCGGTTGTCGTGGCATCAATTGTGTCCACGTGATGACTGTCTTAAAAAATAACTCAGTGTAAACTGTTGTAATATAATGTTGCAGCTGGGGATCGTGCGGCACCATAAATTTTCTTTCAGATTTTATAGCATAAAATGAGGGTGCTACAAAACTTAGAAACAGCCTTGTTTAATTGCTCCTTCTTCTCCAGACTGCTGTCCTTTTAATATAACTGAGCAAAGTTTTGACAGGGTATAGTGTTGATCATTGATTGTAAAATATTTCACTGGCTGCTTCACTTTCTCTGATCATGGATTGTAAAATATTTCACTGGCTGCTTCACTTTCTCTTAAAACTTTTTTGGGCTTTCATGCTAATTAAAATACGACTTTGAATTCACTTATGGACATAAAGTCTGTATCTGGAATGTGTAATTCTGATGCTTTTTTTGTAGCAGGTAGACGTAACGTTACTTTTTTAGGCTTTTGTTTGACAATGCCTCATAAGGTTCCAGATTTAAAAACAAGTCAAAACCCTTTCAACATTCCAAACAGTGTCACACTTAGGTATTAGGGGTGGGGGTGGCAAATTATCTATTCCTGACAAAGAGAACAAATTTTTTGGTGTTAGCCAAGTGGAATACACCCAATTTTTTTTATCATACTGCTGATCTTTACACATTTATAGTCATGAATTGCACCCAGGATTGGTAGAGTTCTATCAAGAAATCTAATACTAATAATAAAGTGGAATTAGAGGTATCCACTTGTTTCCAAACACGGTGTGTAAGTCGTAGTAGTACCTTCTCTTTGAGTGGAGCATGATTTTGGAAGCCTTTTTCGATATTCCTTATAATGAAGGTTACCAAACTCAGGATTTCCTGACAGTATGAGTTGATGGGATTGACCTTGGTGATTTATTAAAAGATCGTTGGAGTTTGCTAACAGCAGTGGGTGCATATGATCAAGCCAACAAAAAAATTTTGATGAATACTGTCAGGATAATTTAATTTCTCACTAAAACAAACAGATAAAAGGTGTCTATCGTATTGTTGTGGTATGGGCCATATATATCTCGAGCAAAGTATAAATATTATCATTAGATAGAAACGAGGTAAAGGAAATAAACGAATATTCAACATTAATTTAAAAGTTCCTCAAAATTGGGAAGATTTTTTTTTAAAGTTTGGTAACAAAGAAGAACTTTTTAAATTCCTTGTTACTAACCTAAAAATTTAAAACAAGTTTGATGGCAAAAAAATTTTCAGTGCACATGGTACAATTGTATTTTCAAATTAATCCATCTTTACTATGCAAAACCGTAACCACGAAAAAGCTGATACAATAATTGCAGTGCATTTACTTGATGTTGCTTATGATACTATTTGTAAGATCTATCTATCTATCACAAATAAGGTGAAAATAAATTGCTGTCCATGTTCCATGCATTAGCAGGGTGATCTTCGTGTGCTATTTTCTGCTTAGAAAGCAAAAATCTTAGGCCGATTTGGATTCGATTCATAACATACCGTCAGCCGTTAGCTTTAGCTCAAACCGCTAAAATGGACCACTTTACTAGAAATATCGCATGTCTATAAAGATTTAACTGAAAACTGGATGCAGTAAAAAGTGTAAATGCGTGAAATCAAACCTGATGTGCACTGAATTATGAGTTTGTGGTACCGAGTGTGAAAATATTAGACTAGCTGTTTAAGCGCATTGATTATGTAGTTTATAAATACATTTATATTTGATATATTGCTCGATTGAAAAAATGAATTTGAAAATGTAAATAACTTATTTAGAGGTAAATTCTGCAATAATTAATGTTAAAAAGTATTAATTAAAACGTGAATTACCTGCTTCTTTTAAAAAAGGAAAGTCGTATAGGCTGTTAATACGCTGAATAAAAAATTAAATTCAAAGATATAATTAAAAACAACTGCTGACTTAATATTTTATTTTGATACTTAGTTGCTATGCAAATAACAACACTTTTTTGTGTGAACTTAATGACGGTATGTTAGTTACATTGTATTCAAGCTTTATTGAAACAATTAGTTATTGTTTCTATAAAAAGTTGATTGAAAAAATTTGTTATTTGTTATGATGATGTCACACTGAATAACGGGTAGGTTAATATATATATTTTTGCTTGTAGATTGTTTTATATATAGTTATATGATACTGTATCAAATTAAATGCAATTATCAGTAATATTTCTCAAGTTATTGAAGAAGGGCTGAAATTAGATCCTCTTTCGTCCCAAAAATAGTGAAACAGCCTGGGAACTAGTATTAATTTTTTTTGCTAGAACTGGCTCTAGAATTTTTATTTCCATTATTTTAAAAAGTTGACAATTTTCATGTTTTCTGTGACTATTTTCTACTTATCCGCCTGACTAGTAAACTAAATTCTTAGAAATGTATATTAATTTATATTTAATTGCTTAGATATTTTTACTTGGTAATCGATTGATATGGCGTCCGATGTTCGAAAGAATGATGAATTCGACATTTTATGGACAATTCTCCGCAGGAGAAAGTATAGAAATAGCTAAAGTTACCGCTGCTAACCTAAAGAAATCTAATATCCGATCTATGCTGTGTGTACCCATCGAAGCACCTAAACATGAAATTGATCAATCAATAATGTAAGAAATATTTTTTAGCTACCATTTAGTTTTTAAAACAAAAATTTCTCTTTTTATCCAAAAATTTTTTGAAGTAATAGCTTTGAAAATAATGGGTAGGAAATAATCCAATTTAATGCGTGGTAAAAAACATATAAACTTTTTTCGTAGATCATTTACAAGTTATCCCACTCTTAAGTTCTTTAGATCAGTTACCATTTCTGGCTGAAAATTAATGAAATGCTGGCTGGCTGATAATATTGAAGAAGATCCCTAAGGCAAAAAGTTGTTGTCTCTCAAGTGAGTTTAATACAAATATACTTGAGAAGTATTTTACAGCAGCTTCGCTTTAAAGGAAATCAAACTCCATTGTCACCCTGTGGAACGCAGTAACTTAGGATAGTTAGATACGTAATAAAAAAAAATCTTGATTTGTCAAATTTACCCTATATAATACTTTAAAAAACATGAATATTTTCATGCGAATGCAATGCCAGAAAGTTGCATTGCAGGTTCAAAATTCATAACTCTTAGCGCCACCTGTGCAATAAATTATGTGCAGCAAAAGTGTAGATATATATATCTATATATAGACTGTAGTTATCAAAGACTATACAAACTGCTATTCTAGCACTGTTGCTTGACGAGTAAGGTGATAAAAATGCACCGACGAAAAACAAAACATGGGTTTGTAAGATTCATGTTCTATTCAATGAGTTAAAACTTGACAATAAAGCTTTCAAGGAATACATCAGGCAAGATAAGAAACAATTGAAAGTTTTGCTTCGAAAAGTTTGCAAGCATCAAATCAAGCATGTATAGATTGTCTTACATTGCGTTATTTAGCTATCGGGGAATCATTTCGCTCGTTAGAATTCCAATTCGGAATTGGCAGAGGAAAAACATCAAATAATATTCTTTATTGTGACTCAGACCATAGTCAAAGAAGTGAGTTGTGATTATTTATCTAAACCTAACACTACAGATAAATAACTATATATTTCACAAAAATTTCTGTTATGATGGGTTTTTCCAAATAGAATTGGGGCAATAGACAAAAGTATATTGTTATCGAGCTACCATCTAATTCTGGATCACACTATCGAAACTATAAAGGAACAGATAGTATTATTCTAATGATGGGTCCAGGATATGAATTTTTGATTGCTGATGTGGGGGATAAACAGTCGAAATTCAGATGTTGGAATTTGGGTAAATTTTACCCTTAAAATGGCCCTTGAATCAAATGCTTTTAGTGTTCATGACTTTTACCACATCACATAAAAACCAAGCAATTTTTTTGCACTAGTGATGATACGTTTCCATTATAACCATACACGATAATCTTCATGATGCTGAACAACTGTGGTAACTTAGGGATAATCCAAAAAAGTTTATCAACACATTTAAGACTCATTTTGAAGGAATAGGAGTAGTTAGAGAAGATAATTTTGAGAAGGAGACAGCAGGGTAGCTTGCTCAAGATGATCATTCCATCTCTGCATAAGATAAGTGCCGGCGTGAGGTATTTTACACAGCAGTTGATAGTTATTATCGCCGTGATAAATGATCGTTTTTCTAATAGCAGGAACTTTTGCTATTTTGTCACCAAAAGCGTTCCGCAAATTTTCTGAAACCTATTCAAAAACTAGGCGTGCTGAAGAGAATGTTAAAAAGTTTTGTGAAACATACAAAATTGATTCGAACCACTGTACTATTAAACTGCTCAGTTTTCATAAGCATTCACCCACTTTAATTTTGACACAGTTGAAAATATGACTGGTCAGGCCGATTATGATGATTTTAGTGATGATTATTCGGACAAAAGTAATAAAGATATGAACAATGACTCCTGAAGCGATACGAAAGACAACTACCAAACTTTTTTAGGTTGCTTGTCAGCTCTCACCGATTCAAAATAAAAATTGATCAATGCATACCCAACCTTTCTTCATGTCTATTGTATTACACTGGATATAGCTATAAATTTCTAACTAAGTTCTAATTAAGTTGTTAACTAAGTTAACAACAAAAGTTCCTCAATGACGTATCATTATTATGATTGCCAAAAGCAAAGAAATATAAATTTTAATGGTTTACAGTATCAGTAGCTATATTGATCCACATTTTCAGCCATTTTTGAATAGTAAAGTATAATATATGTAGTAGAAAATAACAGTCTTTTAAAGTTTATCTAAATAAATTATTTTTATTATTATTAATAGGGGATTTAGATCCACTTTTTTATAGCTAATCTTTTTTATAAATTTATAGTTGGCGCAATACTTGTATGCTTTATTATAGCTCGAAAGTAGTACCTTGCCTTTTTCTTAATTTAGGCCCGAATTAGGCACGGATTTTGGTCCGAATTTAGACATGAATTTTGCCACAAAAATTTGCTGAATCAGCGTTGCTGCCAAATGAGTTCCAGCTGGAAAGCTTGCTACACTTACTTATTTTGCTTTTGCATTATATTTTTACCTTGAAATTTTAACGTGAAAATGATGAAAAAATCTTTATAAACATTTAAAAATGAGTTGCCAGATACCGAAGTTAACTCATGTAATTTACAAGAAAAATAGACATAAGTAAATCAGAAAATTAAAAAATTCTCCAGTTATTCTGGTAAAATATCAGAAAGTGGACGAAGCTATTTGGTCAAAAATATATGATAAGCTACTTTTTATAAGGGCTATCATATGTTTTTGGAAAGCTGAATAGTTTTACTTCATATAAAATATGACAACTAGAACTTGATGTGAGAGTTCTACCCTATTTTTAGGACTCTATCTCATGGACTAACAATGGTATTTTAACAAATTATTTGCTATCTCTATGCAGGGAAGAAGCTTATGAAAGGAACTTTGAAATCATAAGGGACTGCATAAACGGAACAGGTAAGATTTTTACAACTAATTTCAAATTTGTTGTGATTTTCGATTTAAATTTCTTTTCATTTCTTTTAAATCTAATTGAAAAAAGATTTGTTTCAAAAATAAAAATTGTATCAACAAAAAATTTACTGCTTCTTGATAAAGTGGATACCCGAAAAAAGTGCGAGTTTTTTTTTTTTTTTTTTTTTAGAGCTCAAATATTATATATGGTTAAAATACCATTTTGATGAGTGTTATCGTTACCAAAAATTTGTGAATATTTTAACTGTTTATTTTTTTTTTTGTTGCTCTTGTAATAAATAAATTTATTACAAGAACAACAAAAAACAACAAAGAACAACAAAAAATTGTTAACAATAAACATCTTTTTATTAAATGATTTTCTATGATTAAAATAAAATTTTAATTTTTTTTTTTATAAAAACGTTTACTTTAAAGGCGTAGAAACTTTCGCGGACAGAAAGTTTCGTGAGGAAAAAAATACACGAAATTTGCGACGAAAACTTTTGGGAATGATTTTTAGTATGCCTGGCGAGGATTTAAACTCTTTTTCTCAGAAAAATTATCCCCAATTTCACGATTTATCAGTTGAAATTATTTTGCAGGCAGAAACTTTTGCGAAAATAGCAAAGAGTCGCAAAAACACAAAAGTCTCTGCCGGTGGAAATTTCTGCCCTTACAGTAGTTGATTAGTTTTATCTTTGAAATATTGTGTTTTTTTGTATCGTAGATTCGATTGGTGACAATGGATTCTCCCAGCTAAAGATAAGCGCTTTATGTGAAAAAAATCTTTTGGTCGGTTGCTTTATTGATAGTATATGTAACGATAACAAATAAAATGCCATGTTTCTTGAATAATCAGCCTGAATTTAATTGTCATTTCCTATGACCACTATTGTAAATATTCAAAGGAAGTAACCCCCTTAGGTTAAATATTCAAAGGAAATAACCCCCGAAGACTAAGTTTTCTTTAGTATTATAGTACTTCTGGCAAAGAAAGAAGGTGAATTTTTTAGGCCATTTATTCAGGTGAATAGTCCATTTGCTAAATCACATCAATTTGAATTATTCGGCTTGCAGAATCAAATAATGAAAACTCTCTGTATGAAATATTAGTCAAAACTTTGACAAGCTTAATTAAAATACAATAGAATAAACATTAAATAACACTGATATATTAAATTGATAATTACATTTCGTCTACATTTTCTTTTAAATAAATAAGTTACGAATACACATCTTACTTTAATTTGCCGAATAAAATTTCGAATTTTGTTGAAGGTTTTTCTCTTTATTTCCTTATAGCTTGAGATGAATAAACACCTGATTAATCATGAGTTGAACCATCAAGAAAACAACGGATGGGATATCAAGATACTGGCTGATAATCTTGCCATGGGTGCCTTCCAGGTAATTTTGATATACCTTAATGAAACCCCGTATAAACCTTATACCTTTTAAAACCTCTCTTAATTAGGTGAATTCTTCATGACAAAATTTTTTCTGGTTATATGAAGTACTTATTTACTTTTATAAATCCCCAACAATTTTGCAGAGGAGAGCAATATTATTTTATTATGGAGAGAAGGGATTTGTAAAAAACTTATAATTTTTTTGTGAAATGGGTAACAAAGAAAATAAATATTTTTAACCATTTTTTTTTTTTTTATAATGCATTGATTTCTAGATTTTTAGTTCAATGTTGTTGTTTTCTTTACAAAATGGAGTTTATCCTCCCCTAAAATAACAAAGTAAGAAAAAGTAATATACATGACATGTTTTAAATTAATTTTTCTAAGAAATTTTAAGCAAAAAACAAAATTTGATATAGTACTAGACTCATACAGCTTAATCAGAAATACTTTAATTCGATATTCTTTAGAACATTGATGATCTATCAGAAAAGTGTAACGACCAACTTCGAAAGGTTATCTTTAGATTAGACAGACTTTCTCAGGTAATATATTTAAACTCTATTGATTAACACGGAAATTATTATGCCTAAATCAAATAAAATTATATCGAATCTAATCAGTGCTTGTTTCTATTATTCTGTTAACATTGGAAGTGAGTTTGAGGATTCGTCCACTAAGTTATAACATACTTCACAGATAAAGCATAATCAGTAATTTCCTAAGATTTTTAGACAAGCATGTAAAATGGTTGGGGGTCTGTTTAATGAGTTAGTTTTGTCAAGAGATCAGATTTTAAAAAAAATCTTGCTAGAAAATACTTATATTAATTTTTTAGTACGCACATGAACGCAATGTCCGGCTGATGATAGATGCAGAACAGACATATGTTCAAGCAGCTATAAATCATCTGGTGCTTGTTCTCCAGGCACGATATAATAAACAAACGCATCTTATACACAACACATACCAATGCTATAGAAAAGTAAGAGTTACATCGTGAAATAATTTAATTCTTTCTTGACTGACATCAAATTTAATTCTAAACTGGTGTCCGCAAACAGTTTTACCCTTTAATTTGGCGAATTCATTCTTTTAAACACCCCCCCCCCCCCCCCTTAATTAGCATATAGAAACCATCCTGAAATCTGAAATCGAACATGCTCATTCAAGAAGAAATGTTCAATTATGTAAACATTGTGCTATAAGTTTTTTTATGTTACGTTTTTAAAATGGATGGTTTTAACACGAAGTAGGTAGTATTGCTTTACCCTCAAAGTTTTTTTATTTTTTTTTTTTTTGGGTTCTGTAATGATACAAAAATGGACTGTAGAAAAACGCTTTTTTCAGGAAAAAATATATTTCTTTTTTTTTTTATTCTGGCCAGCCTCTAAATATTTTAAAACTGAGAAACCTAAGAATTTTAAGGTTTTGAGCAAGAAGTCATGTGTTCTTCCAAAAGCGTCATGTTCAATTGAGAAAATAATTCCTCTAAAATTAGAAACGGTATCAAATGTTTATGAATGTTTATTATCTTGCATATTAAACATTAACTTTATATATTTGTTTATTTGTCTATTTGTTTCATTGTTATTGTGTTTTCTTGCATTGTGCGGTATATCTACCTGTTTTCGGTATATCTAATGCCAGTTTGAATCGCTGTGTGCGTTACGGACACCGGGTGAATCAAAATTGATGAAATTTGTTAAACCTGTAAGAATTGTTGGAACCTTGTTATTGTTTATCAAAACTAATGCTTATATTTTTACGCGATTAAAACCAAATATTTATAGCAAATATTTATACCAAATGTTTATACCAAATATTTATACCAAAAATTAATACCATATACAGCTTGATATTTGTCATTTGTTGATTTAAAATCATTACAATCCCAACATCTGTTCATGGCAATTTAGGTGATTTAAATGGCAACTAAATAAATAATTTAGTTGCCATTTGTTTTTCAACTATTAAAAAAAATCGCTCTTTGGAACAGTATCCATTAAAATATTATTTACAAAAATAATGGGGAGTATTTAGGGTATATTGCTTACGAGGAAATGCCAGTAACCATTATTTTAGAAGAGACAGAATTTTCAATTATTCAAACAATCCAGAGTGAAAGTGAAACATTGAAAAAAACTAGAACTTTTTGGACTAACACATTCTAGAATAATTTAAGTGAATCTGATGGAGCCATAGATTTTTATGAATGGATCTATGTTTATGATAAAGATTGAAAATCCGTTTTTCTATTTGTTTGATTCTCATAGCAAAGATTTGAGCTGTATTTCATCACACAATGGCACATCAGTTGCCTTAAATTTCAAAGATATTCTTAGAGTTTAAAGTTATTTACAGCATGTTTACCTACCTAATTATATAATAAAACAAATTTATGGTTTCAATTACAGTTTTTTTAATGCATGTGCACCAAGATCAGTAAAAGTAAATTAATCCCGATAAGTGATATCAAAATAAATCTAGAGTTTCGAAATTCAGAAGTAGTAAAATAGAATTGCAACAAATAAATGATTCAAATAAAGTCAAAAACCAAAAAAGTCATCAAAGAAATTAAGGCGAATACACAATACAATATTTTGATAAATTAATAAAACGTGGCTCATATCATCAGTAAAACAAAGATCAGGTTAAAATCTTCTCCACAATCTAAACAGCAGTTGAAGAATAAGAAACGTAATTATTCTGAAATTCAGAGAAGTCTAAAACGTGAGTTTGAAAGCTAGAATGCGTTTAACTTAAAGTGAAAAAAAAACAATTGTTGCATTGAGAAATTTAATGATAAACTGGAAGAATAACCATTCCATATTTTTGTAGTATGTAATCGTACATTATACATGCATTCCGTCAATATAATTTTTGAAAAAAAATATTTCCATGAAACTGAACATTGTTATTTTGCTCATGTCGAAAGTGAAAATGATGCAGAATAAATTTTTCAGACATGCTATTCCTATCTAGTTAAAGTAAAATCCCATCCCAAGCTGTATGTAATAAGATAGATGTTTATGATGTCCCTGATCATTTTAAACGTTTCAGGTTATTAGAGAAAGTTCTTGTTGCATGACGTTTGTTATTTATGAAAGTAATGACCATGAAGAGTTTAAGAAAATCAGTGATTATCTGTTTTTTGTCAAACAGTCATTCAGCAGCTAAGAATAATGTCACAAATAAACATAACGATGAAAAGAAATACCTGGTAGTATAACAGCAAACAATTATTAGAAAACCATTGAAACCAATGAAAAAGCATTTAAGTTTTTATCAGACGTAAAAGATACACCCAGTTATTGAAAACTTTTTTTGTATGATGTATTAGCCATTGTTAGAACTTTTGGTTTGCTGACATACTTCCTTACACCTTCTTGAGAAGATCTAAAGAGGAATGAGTTAGTTTATATTATTAGAAAACAGCAAGGTAAAACCCTGTCTGAGGAAGAAATTATTAATCTATTGTACAAGGAAAGGTGTGGAATATTAAATGAAAACCATGTTTCCTTTGCTTGCCAGTTTCAATATAGAGTTAAGTGTTTTTTAAAACTATAATTATTAATTGACCTCTTGGAAAAACTACTTATTATGCCATTCGTGTTGAATTCCAGTTGCGATATAGTGCTCATACTCACAGTGTTCTTTGGATTAAATTTGCACCACAACTTAGCAAACAAAGTTTTGTAGAATATAAAAATATAAAAAGACTTATTGCAATTGCCCCCAGTTAACGGATATCTGATTTTTCAAATAAAAATGATTATAATCCAATGTTATCTTTGGACATGTTGTGGAGCTATTTTGAAAGGTGTGAGTTAACTGAGGTTGTGAGACAAAAAGGACAACAACTTGATAGTTTTGTAATCAAGACATTTACGGTATCCTGGTAAAAGTATAGGGAATGATATTCCGCTTGATTAGGCGCAAACTTACTGTGATTTGTGGAATTTTTTTTTTCGGTTTATAAAACCTTACAAATGTGTGGAATTTATTTTATTTTTTGCTATTTCATAGAAATATCTAAATTTTGTCATTGAACAAATTATTTTTGAGGATTATCTTCACGTGACTAGTTCCAGTCCCTTTATAATGATAACTCAATACTTTAATACACTTTAATGCATTTTTCAGCCTTAAAATTTTTTTTAGCTTTTCTTCACCTCAAATTTTAATACCGGATATTCAGACCTCATCGGGTAAAATGATGATGCTTCTATCTGCAGGTAATTCGAGCACGAGCATCATGCGACACTAATGTTTTAAAATTTTATTATACAGTAATAAGAATAGAAGTGAACAAACAGGAAAATTAACACAGATATTTGAAATGTTTTAGATATGATAATTTAATCTGATGTTATATATTTTATACAGTAAACCATTTTTTACAAAAGCTGATATTCAAAAAGGGCTAACACACTTACTTCTCATGTATACGTATTAAGAGCCATATTTTTTTTATCGTCGCACCCCCATGTACGCACCAGTATCCATTTAAGACACCCTTTTATCTACACAAAAACTTGCGAAATAAAATAATACAAGTGCCAAATAATAAATGGAGCTAGCAAATTTGCACTCCATAAAATTTTTTATTATAAGTCGGTCAGGTTAACTCAAATCAGCAGTTAAATCTTTAACAATTTCAACTTTCCTGCGTGTCAAAATCGAATATCCTTTTTGTTGTCTTATCAAATAATGTCTTTGGTAATGTTTATATTGATAAGCTCACTGCTCCATTTCTTGTTGAATTCGCAATTCCGTATAAGAACTTTAAAAAACTTATCCCTTTATTTCTTCTCAACGTAGAACAACTTACATTTGGAGCAGTTTTGAAGATTTCCTTATCTGAATCATGATTTGTTTTAAAAGATGTATCCAGGACTATTTTGTCTCAATGGTATAGATATCTTCGTCTAGGTTGCATTGAATTGACTGTGAAGAATAAGTTAGAGAATACTGCGTCCCAACAGATTTTAAATTATTTTTCATCTCATTACTTTGGCCTTCAACGAGAGTGGCGTTACATTTTTCGACAATCTAAAGAAAACAAACAGCGAAACAATTTTTTTTTTTTTTTTGAAATTTGAAACATCGACCAAAGCTAATTTTATTTTTTTTCATTCAATAATTCTACCCAATTAAGCCTAAGAAAGTCAATTTTCAATGTTTTGTAATTTTCAAATTGTTTTATTTGTTGCACATATGCAGCATTGTCCAGTTTAGGGTAAAAAATATAAACAAGCTACACAAAACTTGTGACTTTACTTTGTTCCATATATGCAACGCAACCCTATAAAAGGTTGAAGTAAAAAGTAAAAAAAAATATATTATAACTTGTTTCTTCATTTTTCGCTTGACTGCTGCAGTTTTTGTGTGTTTTTAATAGAATTTTGTACAGATATCGTTGGGACAGCATCTGATTTCAATTTAAATTTCTAAAGATAACGCATACAATTTTATACAGCTTACACGAATTCATACATTAACCGTCACGAACACATTTCAATTTATTTCCGTTTACCAGCTTGAAATTATAACCTGTGTTGTAGTTTTAGGATAATCTACTATGTGTTGATGAAAAACATTATAAAAAAAAGATTACCTTCAGATCACGTTGGAAATAGTTCTTCAAAATGTAGATGGCATAAACTCAGATTTTTTTCAGATAGTGATTTCTCACGTTTAATGTTTACAAGCCATTTCTTTTTAAAATTATTGTCTTTCGGAAGTTTTCGAAAAACTCATCTTGCCATTGGTATATCTCGTGTCACTACTACATCCAACTGCAAAACAAATCACCATTTTGTTAGTGTAAATAATATAGCAAAAAATTTAGTTTATATCTCTTAGCATCTCTCTTTATAACAAGATTTTTTGCTTTTTAAACATCTTCGCTCATTAAATTTTTACTCATGTTCGGTCATGACGTCGGGGTCATGTTTTTTCTAGATTTTTTTTTTTATTACATCAGCTTTTGGACAAGTTTCTAGTAAAATTTACATTAAAATATTTTTCTCGACCTGTTGGTAGGAGAAGTTCTTTAAAGATTTGTTGAAATAGTCGGGTTTAGCCATCACCATTTTTGATACTTACTATAACTGGTAATCCAGATCATCGCTTATTACAAAAGATAAAGAAAAAAATGGCCTAGCCAGATAATAAACTAATAAACTTGATAAACTTCCAGAAATTTGAATTTTTCGTTTTTTTTTTTTTTTTCGAATTTTTACCCTAATTATTAGTTAAAAACGTTATTTTATCAAAAGTAAAACATTTTCTTCATCATTCTATGAATATTCATAAACAATATACTAATATATAGATATATTTTAATGTGGAAAGTAATTTTGAACTTGAAGTTTTCTCTAATTTTAAGTTCAATTTTAACTTTCAGTAAAACCAAATAAACGTCACTTCAAGAGGTTCCAAGGTATTTTGACATGGTGGGCACTATTTAAAAAGCTGTTTAAATAATAAAGAAGGCTTTTTATTTCGCCAAAATAGCACAAACGGTTCTCGAGTTATAAGCGTCTGAAGTTTTGGGGCATAGTTTAATAAAAGCCTTACTTTGAATTATGTATGACACATTTAGGACATCACTTTTTCATTTATATCTTCAGAAGTAACAACAGTTTTTAAGTCATATTTGGTAAGGTGATAGATGTCTATGTCTAATAATTATGCATAAAAACTGGAATTATATTTTTGACAGGTGGCTAGTTTCAGACTTTTTTAGGTTTTTGGACAGTTAGAAATATCTTTATTTTGGCTTTTCAGTTTTCAAAGAAAATTCACATGCAAACCTGTCATGGTAATGGCTCTCCTCAAAAAAATTCAAATTTTAAGGTTATCTGAGAATTGAAACTTTAATTATCATCGATAAACCAAAAACAAAAGAGCTTGGAGCCTGCGACCTGTCATGATAAAATCAAAAAATTTTTGCAGAATCGATAAAAACATAAACATCTATCAACTTACCAAAAATTACCAAAAATTGTTAATACTTTTGATGATATAGAGGAAAATGCAATGTCCTAAATGTAGCTGTGATTTCATCAATAGGCCTTGTTTCACACCTTATCCCAAAACTTCAAACACTTATAACTCGAGACGCGCATAAGCTTTTTCACTGAAACAAAAAGCATTCTTTATTATTTTAAAAATTCCTTAAATTGCGACCAACATGCCAAGACACCTTGGAGTCATTTTAAAGAAAAAACAACAATTGTCAAATTCTCAAGCTGGTTTTTCTGAAAAAAAAAATTCATTCTTTGTAAAAAATCAAAATTTTATACATGTTAAACAGTTTATAAAAATTTTGGGTGAGAACCCGATTTTATGTGATAAAACCTATTGTTATTGTATCTTTTGGCTGAAGTATTATGATTCTATGGTGTCTTTTTGTTGTCCAATCCCAGTATAGTGTTAATGAGTGTATATGTCCTTATATTGCTTTTGTTATGTCTTGTTACTGGTGTTATATTTAAGTGATGGTCAATTGGTCAAAATTAGTAATAAGTAATATTTTTATTATGGATCTACCACAGCTAACATTCAAAGCCAAATTCAGCAAAAAATTGTTTATTCTTACCATTTGGCTCAGGTTAAGGTATATTATTATTGTGGTTGGGATTTTTATGGTTTATTTATCAATTTTTTTCATGAAAGGATACACTTCAAAGAATTAAAGCCGACCAAGATCTTGCTAAAAAGGTTGGCTTTCATATTGCTGGGAAATTAGTTCGCGGTGGTTATATGTCTGAAGAAAGGAAATTAGCTAGTGAGGCTCAAATACCAGACCCAATTAATGATACTTATGATGATACCACAGCGTTATATCATTCCATCGTAACATACCTCATGCCTTATGTTGTAAAAAAACAGATTAAGGTTATGATTGCATCACATAATGAAGAAACAATTGAATTTGTTAAAAACTGGTAAGCAAATAACTACTATTCATGTAATCCTTAATTATGATCAAGAACTGAAAATTGGAGAAGAGGTAATTATAATTTAGGTAGACCCTTTTCAGGGTATTTTAAGTGAAAGATTCTGTTATCTATCACTTAAAAATCCTTAAAAACTTAATCGGATAAATTTTGGTGCGTAGAAAATATAGTGCAATTAGTGGAAAATCTCAAAAATCGCCAAATTAAATCCGTGAAAAAATTTTCTTTTCTTCCATTGCCTAAAGTAAGAATTCAAAAATTTATTTCATCATAAAACTTGTTTTATGGTGAAATATAGTCATTTGGTAATAGTTTGGTAAATTACAGCAAGTATAAATAACACAATTAAAGTATTTCTTTTTAAATAACTGAATCAATTTAGAACCAAGACCTTGGGTCCTTCTATAATAAATTAGTTCGTAAAGCTGTTTGTTCAACTCACGTTAAAATAATTGAATAATCGAATCGAATACATTTTAAGGCTTGAAAGAATGTCCTGGTTGAGCTAAATAAAATTCTTTATTGTGTTACAAAATATTTATTTCAAATCACTTTTAGAAAAATTTTAATTATCTCAGAAACATATTTAAATTTTTCCCACATTTGTTAATTTGATTACATTTGTGGTGAAGGCATGGTGAAGGGTTTCATCGCTGTGATAACAGAGGGATTCAATTTCTTCTACTTTTATTTATATCATTTGGCAATTGTGGACATTAGGGAATTATTTGGTTTTAAAAGAAAATTAAATATATGCTGAATACATACCAACACCTAAACATTGTATTTTTCAATGTTAAATGCAATAAGGTGAATGTTCTTGCTTGAAACTAATAATTTTTTCTTTGTCAAATTTTAGCGTTTTGCATCGTCTCTCGTTTCAATTTTCATTTTGAGATTTAATATGATATAGTTTTTCATGATTTTTATCTGATTAAAATACTTGATAATTTTATATTTTTAAAGTTTAAATATTTTTCTGGCTTAGAATTTTGTATATTTTCTGCATTTTCAAAATGCAATGGGATATAGGTTTTACATTTGTAAATGCCAGAGGTAGATTGATTTCATAATTGGAAATGCGTTGATAATCAAAAATATGAAAAAGAAAATTGATAAAACTATTTAATATTTCTTTGTTGAAATTGAAAACTGCGTGTATTTTTGCGTGAAAACTTGCAATTTTGTATTGGAGTCATCCACACAGTACGTACGCGTGAAGAGGGATCAAGCAAAAAGCATACAATTGCTTGCAAGGGATAGTTGTTGTTAATGTATAGTACTTACGCGAAAAAAAAATTTTTTGCGCTACAAAATCTCAAAACTTTTCTTTATTTTCGACGATATAAACTATTACATTGCAATTTATTGTTTTGTTATTGTCGCAATTTATTCATTGAAGTTTGTTTGATTCGTCTTAGGCATTTTATATGCACCAATGGTAGACACTTAGATTTTGTTCTCTACCATTTATTTCTTCCATGTTGAATAAATTCTTTAAATTATTTCAGGTCGAACGTTTTTAAAAGTACGAAGAGTAAAAAATTTTTCAGTAAATACTCATTGTTTAACATTCGCATATTTCAGTCACTCAATTTTTTTTTATACAGCTTCAAAAAGTATCTTTAAACAAAGCACGGGTGTAACTACTACTCATCAAACCATGTTTTATGAAAATTGTTTAATTAATGATCTTCATTGAAGCATATTTTATCTTTCCAACAATCTTTCTAAAAACAAGTTCATCTTTATTCGCAAACGTTTTGAACAATCTTGTTTTATGCTTGTGAGAGAAATTTGACCTCAGAGATGAACAAAAATGAAAACAGATTTAGAAATTGTGACAGCAATTGGATCTAATAAACTTTTAATAAGGGATGGAGATGGTAAATATATTGAAAGCACGCTCGCAAGAAGGAGTTCTCAGCAAAAGCGTACATCTGCGTACAAAGGAGAAGAAAGGGTTCTTATTTTGGGAATTTTGGTGCATACGTACGTGTTATGTGGATAACGCCATTGTTAAAATACAACTAGCTATATGGTTTTCATTGGTAAAGACTTTAAGCTATGTATATATTTTGTGAGATTGTTTCAAATCTCCTTTGTTATAAGCAACAGTTACATCGCACATATAGACAGTTTTAAGAATTCGTCATGTTACTTAATGAAAAGTACCGATATATTATAAAACACTAATATTCCTTTTACACATAATCTCAAGCTATTTAACCGTGCCTCTTAAGCTTATTCTCTCCTAACAGTTATTGTGAGTGTAACTTTCTCACATCATTTTTCTTGAAAAATAAAACTAAAATTTGGTTAAACATGGGTCTTCTCAAATTTTTTTCTGTGGTCTTTATTTTCTTTAGTTGGTTTTCAGAAAGACTTTTTTTTTTTGTAGATTTGTGTGTGGAAATTTGCTTTCCACGAGCCGTTATGATGACCTAAATTTTCTTTTATATACATCTTTTTTTAAGCATTTCTATAGTTTTGTTATTATTAATTGTTTTATTTAAATAAAGATTTTCAACTTCACGATGAAGTATAATTCTTTCGCTGAAAAGTTATTTTCCATCTTCTCATGTGTTTTTCTTTGAAAGTTACCAATTTTTAATGAAAACTATTCATTACTTCTTTCAAAAATCTGAGGTTAATTTCTTTCTAAGTTAAAAAATAACGGTATTAAATATACAGCGCATTCAATTTAAGTGAATTTAAGTGAATAAAATTTGTTCTGAATAACGCTAATGGCGCTACTTAGTCATTACATCACTACATGCGCTATTTGGGAATTCGAAAACCCGGGAGGATGGTAATTTTGTGCAACATCAATGAAAGTTGATTTATTGGGTTAGTTTACCGAACTCAAGGTTTTTTTTTTAACAATATTGACCTATTTTCAATTACAGCAACAAAAAAAAAAAAAAAATCAAAAATGTTGTGAAAAACATTAAATTGGCCTATCTAAGCCAACTTGTCATTTGAACAGATTTCTTTCAGGTTTCATTTAAAAAATTTTTTTTTTAAAAAAGCGCTTTTTTTTTTGAAAAGAATAAAAAATAAAAACATTAAAATTTTTTTCTTTTTTTGTATTTTTAGTAGGCGAAAACGTACTTGGGGCTATAATAATAGATTTTGCTCTTTCTAATAAATATTTATAAGTGACCGGATAATACATAACCACAAAATAAAATGATAAGTACAATATTTCCAAATTAGTTTTAGAAAAGGCAATTGTCACCATTTTGGATCAAATTATCTCTGCATGTATTCTTCCCGTATTTTTGACATAATTGTTTCACACTGTTTATATATTTCTTATTATTTGGGTAAACTGCACCACCCAATTTAGCGCAAACAAACCTAACATCGTAATCATTCTTTGCTTATAGCTGGTCCAATATCTCTTTGCAGTTGTGGATTTTTCTTCCCTACGACGTGCTCTATCTTATTTTTTATCTCCTATTGAAGTTTATGACCAATTCCATATGGATTCTCGAACGAAATATTTTTGGATGGATCAACTCTTTGATTTAGTTTTTTCTTGCCGCTAACAGTTTTGACGACACACTATGACAACGACAATGGACCAGCTATTTTCCACTAAATTTCGGTAAATAAATTTATTGTTTGTAACTCTTTCCTATTTATCAGTATCGCTCCAATACTGGTGATCGATTTATTGTACAGCCAAAGCACGAGTAACAAAGATGTGTATAGCCGATCAAATGATACGCTGCATCTTTTCAAATTACCTGCCAATTAGAAACGCTAAACTAGACATTATACAATACTTTCTGTACCCTGTATATAATAATATTCTTTTAATTCAACAGGCTTACCAGCATGCAGCGAAGGAGCAAGTATCTAGGGATAACGCGCAGCATTTATTGACTTGAATAATAAACCATAATTTGCAGGTTTGAACCTAATTTATGTCTGCATAGGATACGAATTTTTATCTAATGAAGAGTATTCACCAGTTGGTTAACACGTCAATCATTCGTTATTGATTCGTTATTAAAAAACTTTCTCACCGCTGCAAATTGGTCTGTCTGCCATCAATGATCTTGTGCAGTTTCACCACCAAAAGTCAAACGTGTCAATATAAACTGATTTGGGTTTCGCAACATTGTGGCTTCATATATCGGATGGCTATACTTCATAGAAAATAGCTATGGGACGTTTTTGTGTTTTGTTTCCATAGACCGCGGTGTATGCATAATCTAATAAATGCAAATGTTTTGTCTAGATCAGTTGCTTTTACAAAACTTGTCAATTTCTTTTCTTTCATTACTTCTGGAGTAAATTTATCGAGTGTTTGCGTGATCTTATAGTTGTGTATGCAACAATAATATTAAGCATATACGCCATATAACAAAAAGCTGGAAGGCTGAAATAAGCGTCTCCATTTTTATTTTTGGATTGTGACAAATTATCCATCATTTTGAAGGTGGTTAATGAAACATATCTACCATTTTGGCCGTAAAACCATTTTTTTTTTTTTTTTTTTTCAATTCTTTTTATCGTGACCACGATAGAAAAATATTGAAACTCATAAAATTACAGCTTTCCATCACTAAAATTGGATTCTTGAAAAAATAATTTTAGAATATTCACTTCATCACGACAAATCCGCCATTATGACCGCAAACTCCTTTAATTTTTTATAAAATTTATTTTTATCATGACCGCGATGAAAAAATATTAAGTCATAAAATTTCAACCCTCTACGTCAAAAATTGGGGAAACGGCGCATTATTTCCAGAGGCTTGCTCTGTTTCAGCCTCCTGCCGGGTTAAATAGGGTTAACCAAATTTAAAGTTTTTAGAGCGTAGTGTCTTTTCTGTCACAAAGTGACGTTGCTCATGTTCAGTATGCATTTAATCTCATGATAAATTTGCCCTTTTATTGTGGTTAAAAAAATTTTTTTTGAACCTACATCGATTATTTTTATGTGTAACGTATTTCCTCAGATGCTAAAATTAATATAGGTGTGATAAATTTGCCCTTTTATTGTGGTTAAAAAAATTTTTTTTGAACCTACATCGATTCTTTTTTTGTGTAACGTATTTCCTCAGATACTAAAATTAATATAGGTGTCCACACAGTCTATTTGTGACAATAATATGTTTTGTATTTAATTTCATACTTTAGCATGCTTGTCAGAAAAAAAAAATATAACTAAGAAAGTTTCGCTTTACAAGAAATAAAGTTTATTTACATTAAATATTATCTCAAAGTTGCCTTATTTGGTCTATTCAGTTAGGAGGTATCTTAAAATTCTTTAATATAAAAGTCATATAAAAATATATAAATATATCATATAAAAATATATTAAATATATTTTTTTTAGATATAAATTTTGATTCTACTGACCAGATGAAATACTTTAAATTAATTATAAACAAAAACTTACAATACAAATTAAATATACTTCTCTGGCTTTAAGACCATATATAACTTGATTATAAAAAAACACATTTTGATATCAATGAAATAAAAAAGTTTAATAAGTTTTTTAAGAGCTTAAGAATTATTTCATTATGTCATAACATCATATATTTTCAGTATGAAAGATAAAGGATTGAAAAAAGACTCCGACTATCTGTCATTTGGCCAGATACTAGGGATGTGTGATCATGTATCATATCACCTTGCAAACGAAGGATACAATACTTTTAAATCAGTTCCATATGGTAATATAAGTGACACCATGTTATATTTATCACGGAGAGCGCACGAAAATAGGTCCGTTTTGCAAAGAACTGCGTTTGAAAGACTCCTTATCAGGAAGGAGCTAAAAAGAAGACTAGCATTATTTTGATCTAAAAACTTAAATTTAAAGAATTTGGCAAGAGAAGAATAATTGAAGAAAATAAAGTTTCACGGAAAAAATTGTAAATATTAGAATTTTTGTAAAAACTGTGTTATGTAGTATTGGGTTTTTTTGGTTTTTAACTCTTCTCAAATGGATCAAATGGATGTTTGGGTATTTTAACGAAAAATGAACGGTCCATTTTACGTTTTTATACCATTAACGTATAATAACTGAAGATTTATTAGAATTCTTGTATAGCCACTGTAGGTTTTGTGTGTGGAGTAACTATTTAGCTACTGAGCTGAAGCTTTGAAAGATTTTGTCTGGGCGTATGCCAAGATTAATTAATCAATCAATTCATTCATATTCAAACTATTTTCATTTTCATGACTATAGAGAATATTTCCTATATAATTCCTTATCTTATTTTTAATTTTTAAATGAGATTTTAACTTTAAATTTGTAGTCTTTAAAAGTTAGCTTAGTATCAAAACATCGTTTGCCGTACTTTTTTTGGTTTTATATATTGCAATGGTGTCATATGTTAGCGTTGTTAAAAGAAAATACAGGAAAAATGTAATGAAAATTCCATAAATTCTGAGGTATTATGTTATTTTATATTTAACTAACTTATTTTTAATTTTAACACTATGTATTTTGTAAAAAGACTAAATATTATTATTTCTATTATTAAAAAAGCTTTGGAGTGTTTTTTGTTATTAAATTTATATCATATTAATGTAAATATATTAATTTTTTTTTTGTATCATAGAACTGTTTCTGATAAGAGATTAAAAGCTGTTAAAAATTATTATTTTCTCGTCATTTATACTCCGTTGTGCAAAACGTGAAATATTTTTTTATAATTATTTTTTATTTTGTGACTCTATTCATAGTCAATCGAAATATAAATGTATTGTTATCGCTATTTGTTCCTTTCTGAAACTCGGCCACGGCGTTTATTTTGATCATCTGGCCAAAGTAAGTGGTATGCAAAATAAATCGATATGGGTTTATTTCAAAGGAAGACTGTTTCTCACTATATAAATTACTTTGAAAATATACTCAAGCCATGGCTGATAATATCAATAATAAAGAACTTCCTTCAGATGCAAAGATGAAGGGGTAAGGAATGCGCATCATTTGGATGTGATAATACATTTTACAATACTGAAGTTTTAGCTACAGAAATACATTTTTTAAGTTTCCTTCTGTACCTGCAGAGCTTAATAAAAGCTTGAAACCAAAAAAAATTTTGTCTGTTGATTATATTATTCGCCTTTAACTATTTGGGATGTTGTGAGACTGAAGGTCAATTTTTTGTTCCAAACCCTGGTTTGGAAAAAAAAGTTTTTTTATTAACTGTTTTCATTAACCTATTTTATTAGTTTCTGTGCTCGTCTTGAGTTTGTTTGCTCCAAACAAGCATTGTAGCTGGGGCATATTTGGTGAAAAATACTCTATAGTAAGCAAGGTTTTTTTTTGCAGACTCCGTAGATTTTTGAGCCAAAATTCGTGCATATATTTTCATATTTTGAAAATAAAGTAATGCTTAAAATTTTCTTTTAGTGAGTTACAGCCATGAAGTTTTTACCACATTACCAAAAATGAGCGTAAAAAGCCGATAGCCCAAACTGTTTTATTTCATGAAGTGAATTGAAAGAATGCATGGTTAAAAGAAAATTTTCAATACGAAAAACTAGCCAATATTAGACATTGCGGCATTAATCAAATTTTATCTTTTAAATCTATTCTCTTTCAGAGAAATAAATTCATACGAGATTTTTAGAGAAACAGCTAAGCTAAAACGTCATAAGAAGACAGGTGGTAATGTCCCGGTTACCATTTTATTCATGCTTAACAGGAAATTTTCATCACTTTCTCCATCATTGGCCAAACCCTCTAATGAATGTTGAAAAACCGCAATTTTCACAAAACAATGACGTGGGTTGACATTGTGCCTGTGCATAAGAAAAATAGTACAACAGATGAAACGAATTATATTACTTTCAAAAGGAGTTTGAACGTCGTATTGACAAAAACAACTTGCAAAATATAAAATTTCTATGTGGCTTTAGAAAACGTTACAGCACCCATCATGCTTTGTTTGATATTATTAAAAACTAGCAAAACCAAACACGTGTCTTGTTGCCATGAGCCAATAAAATATATAGGGTGATTCTAATATCTTATATATATTTATATACATTATATATATATATATATATATATATATTTATTTATATATACATATATATTTTTTATATGTTTTATACAATTTTTATATTTATCTATTTACCAAAAGAGCGGGATATCGAAACTCGAACTTTTTAAATGATGGCCACCCACGGCAGGGCTCAAACCGGAGGCTTAGTGCATGTAAAGCGTATGACCTACCACTGTGCCACATGCCAATAGTGTTTTATAATGCCGATTATGTTTCTTTTTCAAAAAATTTTCTGTAAATCATTGAAAATTCTTAAAAAATTCTTTCGTTCTTTTTTTATATTCCGGAGTGCTACAAAGACTTGCATAGTGTTTTCTCCTATCACCTTTATTGTATGAACTGATAAACACGCTTATGTTTTTTTCGTCAGCATCAACTTTTAAAAACTGAAATTTAAACCATCCTGGAATATTTTGTAATCTTCATAGTCTTTACTATTTGCTGGTGATAATTCCTTAATCAATACATTGAACCTACTTACTTCAATTGAACTTTCTCTTCGTTTTATTCTAACATCCCACACATTTATCGATTTTTAATAATAACCATTGACTTGTTTAATTCTTATCGGCCAGTTCTTGAAATTTCTCTTACAAAAAATGCTGTTGGAGCCACTGCCGAAAGCATTGTAAGAGTGAAGCAGCCTTGGTTTCGCACAATAAAACATGTGGTTCTTTCATGGCTATCCTAGCACTTTATGCAGCAAAAAGTCATCCAATGCAATGTTTTTAGCCGAACAACTGTGGAATAAAATATAGGTAAGCTTTTAACTCATTCATCTTCAAAAGGTGCTGTTTTTATTCTGTATTCATCGTTTACACACAACATTTTAAAACTTACACAAAATCATTTTGCACCGTTGATACGGACGTTGCATAAGGTTTCATTGAAACGTAAGGCTGTCAGTCATGTGACTAAAAGTATTATAGGTACTCAAAATGTTTCATCAACCCAAGTAATTTCTAGCTCAACTTCTGCTATGACAAAGAGTAACTTTCCTACTTAGTTTATGCTTTCAACTGATGATAGAAAAATAAAACTTTCGACTTCAATCTAAATGAGTTCTGCTTTAATATCTGCTGTTTCTAAAATGAAATTCTCTCCTCAGTTTGCCTGTTCCAAACCATTGCAAGCAACTACTTCCGTCAAGTTGACCGCTCTTTCATGTTCTTCGGTTTTTTCTACCAAAGATGATCAGAACACTTAACCATCCATTTTTTTCCAATGAGGGATCAAAATATTAACATTAAGAACTGATTTAGTAGTGTCTTTGCCATCAACTCATAAAAATTACAATTTTCCTGATCAATTAGATATTTGTGATTTGCAAGAATATAAGAAAGGAAAAAGTGATGAAGAAATTTGACAATTATGACTATCTTGTAAGCTCTGGTAAATTACGTAAATTTAGACCTAAATATTTAAAAGATTATCATGGGTAACGTTGTTCTTCACAGAAACAAGGAGCCATTAGTATTGCTTGCGTTTCGGAGAGGAGTTTTTGGACATGAATTCCAATGATTTAAACGTCATATTAGTGCATCATCTGGAATGCATCAAATTTCCAATTTAAGGTTTGACGGATTCATGAAAACAGTGAATGGTAAAATGTTGCCAATTAATATGACCATGGATCGTCTTTTTACTGAAAAAAATTAAATAAAATCGTGAGAAGTTGCTGTCAATCCTAAAAACTATTATTTTCTGTGATAGACAAGCCATTCCCTTCCGTGGTCATCTCGATTCTTTTCAATTTCAAGCATAAATAGGGATTCCGAGTAAGAATGATTCTGGGAATTTTATTGAATTGCTGTATCTTTTGGCGGAAAGAGGTAACGGAATTTTAAAGAAACAACTTCAAAGTGCCAATAGAAATGAGCTTTATATGTCTGCTCCCATCCAAAATGAGCTAATTTTAATGGCTGGAGACCATTTTCGTCATTTAATTTTGGTGGAAGCGAAACAAGCAAAATTCTATGCAATTTTAGCCGATGAAGCTGCAGATAGCTCAAATACTGAACAGATGGCTTTTGTGTTATGTTTTGTAGCTAAACAGAATAATGTAAGGAAGGAATTGATAAAATTTGTTGGTTGTAAACATGAGTTTTCAGGTGAAGCGCTTTAAAAAATTGTTTTAAAAACATTTGATTATCTGAATCCTGATATGGCATGTTGAAGGGGTCAGGGTTATGACGATACATGTTCTATGGCTGGTAAAAAACTTGGATTGTCATCAAGGATCTTAAATAGAAAATGCAAAACTACTTATGTACATTGTGCATCCCACGCACTAAATCTGTGTTGTGAGATAATCAAAAAAAAACTTATGACAGTAAGTTACACACTGAAGTCCATAGAGGAAGCAGCATTCCCAAATATTTTTATGGCGCTAAAATTACTTCAGGTGAATGGTATTCACCTCATGTGAATGTAAACGCAGTGTTTCAGTTTTGCGTTTCTTAAAAAGGTGGAAACGCAGCAGTATGATTGAAGCAAGGTTAAATGGCTTGGCTATGATGTCTACTCACAGGGAAGTAAATATTGATTTGGACGATATACTTGCTAGGTTTAAAAGGGCAAACCCTCAGAGATTTGCCCTAGGAAAATAACTAAAGTATTTGTTTAAACGTGTGCATGTACTCCAATCGTTCCTATAAAGTCTCATATGGGCCAGTCAATAAGTGATCAAACACGAAACTAATTCATATAAAGCCGAAATTTTGTGAAATGTTTCATCATATATATA
>JAUZNK010005416.1:0-26057 GCA_035046665.1 Euphysa ruthae
GTATATTAATATTATTATTAAACATAGTTACTATTCTATAAAATCAAGATGGTGGTTTATTTTATGAAATGTATATTTGTTTTTTTTTGTTATTTGTTTATTTACCTTATGGTGGGAGATCATCGAAAGTCAAATTTATTAAAAGATGACCACCCATATAAGCGCTCAAACCAGAGGCTTAGCACATGTATAGTTGCATTTAAGAGTGCTAAATAATTATTATAATCCCCGAGTTGCTTTTTATTTTTTGAAATTTGTAAAGCAATATGTTTATGGTGGCTTTCCAAGGAGTGGTAGTCGTCTTATTTAATTAATGTATGATGTCCCAAATTAATGAATAAAAAATATATTTTGAATTTATTCAAACACGCGGATTGATGTTGAATGTGACGCGCATGGTTTGGAATTCTGTAAATTATTAAATCAAAATAAAAAAAAATATGCCAAGGTATATATCAATAATGCACGTTAATTTGGAAAAATGATGAAAATTGCTGAAAAAGCCAATTTTGAAGACAAAAATATGTATGTCTCTTGTAATGTTTTTATATAATAATTATATTAATTTTAAAGAAAATTTTTTCAACTTTAACATGCTTTTTAAAGAATAAAAAAATATTAAACATAGATCTCGATATATTAGAATATGTACGACACACTTTTCTGGAAAATTTCTATTGAGTGTAAATTTCACTTCCGCTGCTGTGTACAGGTTTGAAACGGCTGCGTTTTCTAAGCAATCAAAATCTTCATGCTTCACTATCCATGTCTGACTTCCATACAGCATAATATTTCTGACAAAAACTTCATACAGCCTACCTTCAGGTACAACTTACCCATCAGAAATTATTTCTCTTAAAACCCATTTTCACTCCGTAGCATGTTGCCTAAGTAAGAAGTTTTCAACTACCTCTAAAGAGTCACTGTTGTAATCACTGAAGCTGGAAGTATCATTCCTTATGATCTCACCTTCGCAATGTTTAAACTGGATGTTAGCTCTTAATCTTCCTACGATATGATTACATTTCCTATTTACCCAGTGCTTCCAAGTCTGGCAAAAAATTAAGCTACTGACTCCTTTCCTGAAAACTTCTGTTTGCTACTTTCCAACTGCAGTAACACTCTTGGCTTCACTGGTACTAATCGTGTGATACTTAAAATTTTGGTGAATTCCCAGCTGGAATAAAAATTTTGTTATTGTCCAGGTGTCTGGATACAAATTTTGGTGAGTGTCCTCATAATGATTGTAATAGGTGAATTTCTTAAAATCAACTTTAATTTCTTTGTATTTCTCAGAAAGGCCAACCTTATATCAAACATAGCTTGAAATGCAAGTATAGTATAAAAAAAATTGCCTTGTCTCTCTTTAATAAATTTAATAACATGGTCCTTTTTTCATTGGATACAAAATACTAACATTCAAATATATTTAGCTAGTAGTTTAATGTTGGAAGTCAAAAAGTTTTATCTATAAATGTTACACCAAATAAAAGTTGTGGTATCAGTAATTTCATTTCTTTCGTTGAATGATTATACTTTTTAAAATTAAGTTTAGCTAAAAATGATTTACCCTTCATTTTGTTTTTATGGTATTAAATTAAAAGAATATTAACATGCCTGGGGCGGAAAGCTGAAATTATATTAAAATCCATATTTTCGTTTCACAAATAACATAATTATTTTTTACTTCACTGATGATGATGCATGGTGTTGCTACACACAGTTCTTCTTCTTCATCATTATCACTTTCGCTACTCAACAGTGTGGTAACCTGAAGTGCTGTTTACCACTTTGCTACTGGTCAGGTTTGTTGGGCTCCATACTAGTACATTTTCTGGTCCCAAGCTGTGCTGTGTCCCTCGATGTATAACTTACGTCCATCTGTTGTCTGCTCAGAGAAGACTCGCTTCTTCTCATACGTACACAAATAGCAAAATCATTCTTCTCCAAAGGAGGGAAAATTTTTAAATGCCGTTTTGAAGGTAATGTTACAAAATAAAAGTTAATAAAATCTGAGGAAATAACGTTTTGAGGAAAATATTTGGGAAATATCCTTTTGAGGAAAACATTTTCAGGTGAGGTTTTCATGAAAATGTTTGTAAGGAAAATATTTGGAAATAACAAACCTCTTACAGTATTGAGTAATAATTAAATTTAGATAAAGACATACTCAAAAAATTACACTGGTGAACGATTTATAAAAAACGAGTAAGTTACCATAATTCCACAATTCCTCTGTTTTTTAAGGAGTTTAGAAATAATTTTCAAGTCATTTACTGTGTCTTACTCCATCCTAAAGATCACACGAACAATTTGTAATTTAAGTGTATGATTTTTATAGTTTATTCATTTTCATACTGCTGTTTTTTTTGCTAAAGTTTTGCACAGTGTATTACATAGATTCAGATAGTTTCACTGTTTATCCCTGAGCAGAGCATGCTGGGAGACCTTCAAATGGTGAGCCCCCAACACCAGTACTGAGTTGTATTTTAAGTTCTGCACTTTTTAGTTTTAATTTTTATGTTAAAATATAAAAGTTGAATGAAATTACATATATTTTTCAGATGATTAAAATATTAGCTGTAAGGTTAATCTCGTACTTATAATGTTCAGCAATAATATCAACCAACTGTTATAACTTTGAATATCAGTTGGTGATATAAAGATGTAAAAACGAATGTCTAGGTTGCTTAGTAATTAATATCGCCATGGGCAATGTAAGCCCAAACTTAAAACAAAATTACATATTTTTTTAAATGCTTGTTTTTTTACATCACGTTGATGCTGGCATTTAAATTTTAGCACTTGTTTAAAACCCACAACAAAATCAGCGTTTTAAGTTTTATGATATTTTTTCAACTTGGCTTTGAAACCCACTCCTGCACTGTGTAAAAAATCATACTTCCGAGAAATGAGCAGTAATTTTAAATATAAGTATAGAGGATGGAAAGAAAAACAATAGAATTAAAGTAGAATATAAAATAAACCTGGGGACGAGAGCTAATTGTTCAAGGATGCTTTAATTTTTATTAATCCAAGTGATTTTAATAACCAACATTACATTAAATATAAAAATGCAATGAGGGCCAGTGAAATATACATCAAAATATAAAGTATATAAAGACAACAAAGTGGTTATATCGAAGTTGTGGTTTTAACAGGACTGGTAGTTCATGAAAAATTAAAGATATTAATTATGATATTAATGATAATAATTAAGTAAACTAGTAGTTGCTAAGAAACAAAATAAATTGTAGACAAAATAATTTTTTTGTTCATTTTGCAGCAACGTCACTTTTCTCCAAATGTGGCATTTTTCAATACGAATAACTTTGCTCATTATCTTTATTCAAGAGTTTTTTTCCATGAATTCTTTAAAATTGGAGGTTTAGTTTTTTTACCATAAAACTAAAAGCAAGCACTATCAACCTAAGCTGTAGTGGTGTTAGCTATAAAATGAGTGAAAGTGATAAAGGTAATTTCATTTTTATGGTCTTGCTATGCTTAACGGTAAACCCTTGAAATCACCCACCCACTTCTCGCATATATCCGATAAGTGTGGATAAATGAATATGGACGTTACCCTTAAAGACATGATTAAAGTATGCTTGACCATGTTTGTTATTTCCAAAAAATATTTCATCTTATTTGACCAACTTGAAAAATATGTGGAATAATTTTGAGATCTCTTTTTCAAAGGATAAGTTTTGTTTGGGTTTTGCTTTAGGTAAATAAAGGCATAGAAAGGTTTATGTTGACATTTTTTTTAAATTTTATCAAAACGTATAATGAAAAATTTGCTGAGAAGATTGTCTTTTATCACCCATAATCATATTGCATTGTTTTTGTGATATTTTTTTTAGAGATTGGTATGAGGACTATAGCATTCTTTTATCAGAGGAAGGCTCTGTGATTGGTGGAATGTTAGTTGGTTTGAATGTAATTGACTGTAATTTCGACCTGAAAGGAGTTGACCTTGATAACCAGGTAAAAAAATTTCTGTTTTAGTTTTGATCAAGTTACCAACTAACTTTCTGCTATTTAATTACCTCAAATTAAATTTAGTTTCACCGCGAAAGAAACTTTGTCGTGTAAAGATTTGAGTTGCTGACTGACCTGTTATTTTCTCATTGAAAAGATTTTACCTTAGCAGTGGAAAATTTTTATTCTTTTAATGGTTTGAATCACTCACTGACATGTCTTTTTTTTTAATGATCTTTTCAATTTCAAAATATGTTGCAAATTCTTTCTATTATATAAATTTTGTATGAAGTTGATTGGTTGTAGAAGGCTTCTTTTAACTCATTGTAACTTGTGCGCATTAGTTCCAACTACTTTCAGAAAAATTTTAAATGAAGTTAGTTGAGTTTAAAACGGTTCTTGTATCTTGTTAAAACCTGTGTGTGTCTGCTCCCATCTGTTTTTATCCAAATTTTAGATAAAGTTCAATAGCCATAGAAGTCTACTTTTAACTACAACTCAGAATATGGATTACTATCTAATCTTTTCTGGCTTCCATAAAAGTGAAACTCAGCCCAATGAATCATTGAGCTGAAAGCTAAAAGCCTTTGGTTTGTAAACCACTTTTATCCAAGTTTTAGATAAAGTTCAGTAGCCTAGCCTCAGAAAATGGATTACTATGCTTTTTGTTTTGTCATAAAATCTTTTCTGTTTTCATAGTGTAATGAGTTATTATTATTATTTTTTGGAAATAAAAGTGAAACTCAGTCCAACGAACCATTGAGCTAAGCGAAAGCTAAAAGCCTTTAGTTTACAACACAATTTTATTCATCGAAATTTTTTCAAAGTAACTGGTATTATTAATTAAAATTTTAAGTTATAAATGTACTGAGTTCTTACAGATGTTTTTTCCGAAGTTTTTCGTAGCTTGGTGATATCATCACTTTTACTTTCACTATTCATGGCATATCTTGATATGTTTTTTAAAATTTTGCATGAAGTTATAGAAAAATCAGTGACTTATCCACATTATTTGGTGATACCGTTTTGCTCGTATAAGAATGTAAGCGTCTTAGTGTAACATGCAGCCTCCTCCCTCCCCCCCTCCTCCCACCAGGTGGGTGCTGAGGGGTAAAAAATTGTGGATTTTATATGTCTTCAATGATTTCAATGCTGGAAAATCAGAGATAATACTCATTATCATAATTTTTGCAGAAAAAAATTGGTGAAATAGCAAGGCTGTGAAAATCAAATTTAGTATACGGACAAACAAAAGGATCAGGCGTCAATGCAATGTTTGACTCTCCTGATCTTAAACTTTTTTGTCTGTTGTGGCCGAATCAATACGATATTCTTTGGAATTCTGGAATTTGCAATATCTACGTTGCTTAAAACTTTTCCATATGTTTTACAGAAAGAATTTGTGAAAGCCAATAATGAATGAAGTACAATTTTTTTTTCAGATTTGCTTCAGCTAAATGTGAAAGCCATGTAAAACGTTTTGGAATAACAACAGTACAAGGTAAAAAATATAAAACAGACACTCCAATGAAAAACTAGAGTTCGATCTTCAAATTTTTGAGCCCTTGTACGTTTTGGGCTGCTCCAAAAATTGATGCTTTGACTGATGAGTATTTCATGGTTTTCCAGACTTCCAAAATGCATCAACCTTTTGTAGCGACTGAAACTTTAGTATTAGATGGACAAAGGCAAATGCAAGTCAGTGGTTTCTGCAATTCACATACTTGAGTGTGGTGCTTCATGCTTGAGACCTCGTTGCAAACTAGTGTGTTCACCACTCATGATATTATCGAAACCATGAAAACAAAGTTGTGTTATCGAAATACAATTTGCTTCAAGTACTTCACATATCTTTGTATAAAAAGCTTCTGCACTTTTGCTTTCTATTATTTCTGCAAGTCCTGAGTATTCTTCCTTTACATCTTGTATATCGGAGTTGACATATCTGATAAAAATTGACATGACATCTATCAGCCATATATGTTGTCTTATCTACTAAAAGCTGTAGTGCCCAGCAGCGATGATTCTTGAACATGTCCAACTTTTAATCTGTACTCTTCAGAAACTAGTCTACTGACGCTACAGAGGTTTATGTGGCCCGGGAACTACAATCATTAAGATGTGCATTAATATCTGGATCGCCAATTTTGCAGGAAATTTACTATACTCTGAAAGTTCTCTCGCACAGTCCAGTTTTTTTTTTTTATGACAAAATAAACGGTTTTCAAAAATTTGATATGCGCCTTGATATTAGCCTTTTGAATCCGTTGTCCTTGATGTATTTGTTTTCCCTTTTGACAACATTCTTTTGCAGTCTTGGCGTTTTTTCATGGCTTTCATATGCTTCAGACTCTTTTGATGTTTTTATAACGTCCTATTTGAATGACTCTTGAATCGTTTTTGGAGGACTCATTGATATCTTCCGCGAAGTGTTCGAAGTGCAAATTTTAGAGACTTGTATTTCATCGATTGCATTATCATTGACTGATGAAGATGACATTGTGTTTTTATCCTTTTTAAACACCTAGAAAAGTGTTTTTTGACAATTTAGTTTAGGCTTAGTTCTTTTGGAAACAAAGTGAAATAAAAATGCGTAAATGTTGCTTACTTATTTATTTTAAGATAAACGATTTAATATCAATATCTCTCAACATGTTAATAATAAACATATTTTTTATAGCGCAACACATGCTATAAAAATAGAAAAAAGAATACTCAAAGGACCATTGGCGTCGTCCGTCAGTATACAAAAATTCAGTGTTTTTTCAATCCAATTATCGTTAGCAATAAACATGTTCTGGAAATGTTTTAAAGAATCTGAAAGATCCAGGAAATATATAATCTGTTAGTTTGTGTGGTAGCTTTACATTTTTGAATAAGAAAATGAATTTAGTAATAACTTTATGTAATTATTATACTTTTGTCAGTGCGTTTAAGACTCAACATATCGTTTAAACCAAACCTTAAAATGAAATTTTATTTTGAAGAAGAAAAAAAGTGAGACAAAGAGTCGTCAGACAACCAAAACTCTTCACTAGCAGACAATGTTTTTTCTACAATGTGTAATCTTCCGACTGGATATATGGTCAAAAAGTAATTTCATCCCACTGACCAAATTATATCAACAAACTTATAAAAAAGAAAGAGCTAGTTTAAATTTTAATCAGCTTTTGATTTTGTGAATGTCGCAGTGAACAAAACACGTACATAGATGAGTGGTGTATAAAAAAACATTGATTTGAAAAAGATGCGTAGTTAAAAGTAATTCAATGTTTTCTTTCTTCATTTAGCAAACATTTGGAATTACTGCAATGCAATATTTTCTTTCAATACACCATCTTAAAATTGAAATAAACCTGTGAACGAGAGCATATGCGTTAAAAAAAAATATATATATATACACATTATGGTGTGGAAGTTTATGTTAACGTCTTTATTTTTAAAAATGAAAGTATTGTTTTTGCAAGGTTATTATTATTTTTTTTTTTAGTTCTCTTGTCTTTATTTCTCCCGGATACTATGTCCATCAGAAAATATTTGAAACAGATAAACCACTAATCCTATCGGACATTGGCCATTGGCCGATGTTTATTTGTAACCTTGTTAATGTTGGAATAGATCTTCGACAGTGCATTTTTTTAATTTAACAAACAATTATTTTCCTGTGTTTATTTTTAGAAAACACCCTATCATTCTTAATATCTGTTCTCAAAACTTGCAAGCCTTTCGGAAATTTCTCCATATTTTGATGCAACTTGGAATTCTTCCTTTATGCTTGATGGTTCTTCTGAAAATAAAAAAGCCAACAGCAAGTATTATACTAAAAAGTTAGCAAAAAATAGTTTAGATAAATTTTTTTTTTTTAGTGGAACATCTAGAAATTTTGATATTCTTTTGTTCCAAAAACTTTGATACATTGACTATTTTAATATTCTAAGCATTGATATGTCGTTCACACTGAGAGTATTTTCTTACTGAGAAATAAAGTTCTTATTACAGACGTTTGTTGAAGATTAATTGAAAAGTAACATGTATCAGTTCAATCAGTTCATGAAATCTGAATTTTAAGAATGGATGGAAAAAACAATTAGAGTTAAAATAAAAAATTTAAAAATAAGAGATTTAAATATTCTGAGAAATATATTTATCACTACAATTGTTGCTGAAGACCTGCCACACTACTGCTAATCAAAAAAAAAAATATGTATATAATAATTTTTTTACAGAAAAATTTTTTATTATTATTTTAAAATTTAACTCATTCAATCCTGTGAGCTTCTGTCAGCGGCTCGAAAAGCATTGATTTTGTCTGTGAGCTGCTCTGAGCGGCTTGGCGAATTTTGATTCATTACTCACTAACAGCGAGTTTATGTAATTTAAAATTAACTGAATTTGATTGATAAAATCTTAATTGTCATTTTTACTCAATAATTATGCATAAAATTGATAATTTAACTACATTGTTGTGGTACATTCATGTGGTATATAAGTTTATATGAAAAATGTTTGATGTTTTATGAAAAAGGAAGTTTTAAAAAAGTAAAAATTTCTTCCCCTCAATTTCCGTCCAATGATTGATGTCTAATAAGCAATATAATTTCCAAAAAAGATATCACTTATAAATGGTTAATTTTTTTTTTTTTTTTTCTAATGTGATGTCGAATGAATTAAATACCGGTTTCTCAAAAATCATAGGTAGAAACATAAAACAAAGTGATTTATTTAATTGAATTTTTAGCAGTTCTTCCTTCTGTTTCATAAAATGATATTGAAATATGATTAATCACATCAAAGAAATCAAATAAACACAGTTTTATTTTATGTTTTATTAAATTTAAGTTCTTTTTTAGTTTTGTTATCTTTCCATTCTGTTATTCAAAAGTAAATCTTACTGTTAAATCCAGTTTGCTGTTAACCATGTATTTAGTCAGTGGACAAAATTAACTATTAAAGAATTGTATACAAATTTTTGAAAAGAGCCATCTAGAGTGACTTCAGGCTGTAAATGTTTGAAGTTTGAGACTCGTGTTATCAAATATGATTGTTATTTCAGAATGAGAATATGTTTAAAAATTAGAAATAAAATACAAATTTGATATTAGTTTTTTATTTTTAGAACAACATAATTGACATCAGTTTATACCTTCGAGATGGAAATTATCTGGAAAAAACAGAAGAGGAAGAAAGGTATGTTTATTTAAGATCATTTAATGACAGATTCTCAAAGTTAAAGTGATTTAATATTTGTTTATGTTTAATATAGGTTTCAAATAAAGGTCTGCGTATATCAAATTTCATCTATTAAAAAAATTTATAAGGGTATCTTATTTAACCTTCTTTTGTGTAAATATTCGCAAATAAAATTACGTATATTTTCCTACTTATAACAGGAACTCCTATATTTTGATCTAGAAGCCTTAGGAATGACTGTCCAGTGTCAATGCATGTAGCCATTTGTGACATGATCATGACTGATTTAAAACTTCAGAGATAGTGCACATTACCATTTCAAATACAGTCAGAACTCATGATTTAAAACATCTTAGACGATGGTGGTGTGATCTGTCAAATTATTTAACTGATGTAACCTTTTTGCATTGCTCTATTTTTAAGTAGTCAGTACTTCAAGTACTGCCTACTTAAAAATTTTACACTGATAATTACCCAACGGAATTTATTCATTAGCAAATATATCAGCTTAAAATTCCATGAACAACTGATTCCACAACTAAAACGTCCAATCTGCACATTAAACTTCCCATACATTCCAAATTATAGTGAAATTCTACATAATCATAGTACTCAAAGAACTTTTCTCTCGTTCCATACACTGCACAAATTACTCTTGCGTCTAAAAGTTTTTCTTTTTCTTAATGATAAAAATGGTATGGTCTATGACATTCCATGTATAGATTCTCCATAAGTATATATCAGGAAATTCAAATGTAAGATAGCACATAGAAAAAAATCGGCGCGCAGTTAGAAAAGTCAATACTAACAACAAATAAAAATTTTTGGGGGAAAAGATCATAACTTTCACTAGGAAAATAATTCTATCATTAAAAATGATATGCAACTTATTTTATGCAAAAGTAAAAAATATTCGCTCCATAAATGAATTTAATCATATCAACCACATCTCATACACTTCCAAAAATCTGATTTCCTGCCATACAAAAGATTACATCTTCCACTACAGTCTGCAAGATAAATGACCAACTATAGTATTTCTTTACTTCTAAAACTTCCTGTACAGTCCATATAATTATATAATGCTCATGCTTATTCTATTTCGTGAATTTTTAGCCTACTACTAACCTATAAAAGCTCTAGGATTTCCTTTGTAATTTACCTGAACACAGGAGCAGGTTGTCATCAAAAACTGAGCTTAAGTATATCTAAATGCAGTAATGTCATTTGATGCGAAGTTATTTAGGGCATCTATTACCCCAAATTCTCATTCTTTGTGCATTCTTCCCAAAAAAAGTTTTTTTTTTTCCTAAAAACATATCTTTAAAGTTTTTTTCTTTAATTTCTCCATTGAAGTAGAAGAGTTAATAATTTTTTTGACCCATGTGATTGAAGATCTTTTCACGATGAATCAAATGTCCTTTTTTTTGCAAAAAATTGTGCTTTAATTCAGCTGAAGTTGATAATTTTATTGTGCTTAATTTTGTTATCTTATAAGCAATGGAACCACTTTTATTTAAAATATATATATTTTTTGTCTCAATACATTTTTAATTTTCCTATTTTTGAAAATGCAAGGTTAATGAAAATTTTGGAGTCCCGTTAAATTGAATTAAATCTTTTTAACCTTGAAATCAATAAAAGCACTAAAGATTGAGAAAAGAAGGATGGATAGAAAAGTTCGAGAAACTCTCGAAATCCAATATCATCTGAATTTAGATGATGGTCAGTATGTGACGGTGAAATTCTGGATGCCGATGTTTTTATATTTACGTCAGAAAATTGATGCTATTCAATTGACGTAAAATTTAATTGTTATTTTATTTTACTTTATTGTAAAAGCTTGTGATTCTGGTAACCATAGAAACAACCAGCAAAAATTTCTTAGAAAATAGTTACAGTACTGAGAGAAAATCGTATTAATCAATGTTTTAAAATAATAATATATTTATACTTATTATATTTATATTTTTATATATTTATATTTATGTGTATTTGAATAAAAGATGTCTAAATTCAAATCATATTGAACAACTAAATACGGAGCTGAGACTTACAACAAAACAACACCTTTACAAAAAATGAAAAAGGACATGGCAAAGTGAAAGAATCTTCTTCATCTTCTTGCAAAAGTATACAAAACACAGACTAATACCGAAGTTCCTGTGAATTAGTTGTCCTGTTAACAACAACAGAAGTAAACGTATTATTCAATGTTACAGGTTATAAATTGTTTCCATAAAAAATAATGAGAGAACGCGTTTCTTTAAGCAAGCCCTAACCATAAAACTTATCCATAACCTTCTCAAAAATGTACTAAATATTGAGGATTATGAAACCCTGTCCCAAATAGCTGAAAAAATATGAGAAAGTATCTTCAAAAAATCCAAAGAACTTTAAACAAAAAATTTGAAATACTGCAAACAAAGAAGAATATAAAAAATACAAAGACAACAAAATACACCAAAGAAACTGTTTTAAATTCATGTAGAACTGACATTCCTGAAAATCATGAACGTCTTCTTAATCTGGGTCTAAACTTTGAGAATATTACAAAAAAAGTTGAAAACACGCAAAACCTCAAAAGAAATATCTTAAGAGCAATAAAGTTAACTAAAAGCAGAAAAAACAACACTCAAACAACAACAGGCTCTAATGAAATTTATTATCACAAAAATTGACATGTTCCCTTTTGACAAAGGTACAGGATTTGTGAGATTCGAAAACAATATAGCTATTATAAAAATTCGGCAACAAATCCGACCATAACAATTATCGATGAAGACCCCACAGTGAATTATACAACAGATAACAAAATACAACTATCAAAATTAAATAAAAAAGGTCAATTTACAAAGGAACAATATGAAAAGGTTTATCCGAGTGATCCAATCCCACCACATATGTATGCAGTATGGAAAGCACATAAGCTAGAAAAATCATATCCTATGGGAATAGTAGTGTTTATAATAGGCACAGCAAGTTATGGGATTTCAAATTACTTAGTAAATCTTATACAACCAGCTTTAAACCAAAACCCAACTATAAAGCTCAAGATTTCATAAGTAAGGCAAAATCATGAAAGATTTCAAGTAAAGAAATTCAGGTATCTTTTTACGTGGTGAATTTATACCCCTCTATCCCACTTAAGGAATCAGCGGAGGTATTAATTGATTTTCTAGATAACAGTGACAATTCCAAAGATTAAACAAAACTAAGTATTGATGGAATAAGACTCCTAATAAAGCTATTTTTGTTCAAATGTTACTTCTTATAGAATAATGATGTACATGAACTAGAGAATTCAGGCTCTATAGGACGTTCATTTATAGTAGTTTTAGCAGAATCTTTTCTCCAATTTTATGAGAATAATCTTTTCTTTTCTTTTTTCCAATAAAGCCGTTAAATAATTAGCTATAAATAATAATACTTCAATAGACTTAAAGAAAATATACTCAACCAACAACACCCAGTAATTAAATACACAATGAAGTAGGAAATTAATGCAAAAAATAAAAAATACCATTTTAAAATACACAGAAAAAAACGATATTACTAACATACAAATCATGCTTATGTCAGGCCATGACCCACACATATTAAAAGGAATGTTTAAAGGTTTTGTCCACAGAGCTTTTACTTACCTTGGAAAATAAATAGAATTTCTTTTAAATATTTTTATTGAAAATTGATATATGGACCTAATAAAGATTGTACAAGATTTAAGAGAAAAAAGAGCAATGACTGTAACGGACTGCATACTAAACAACACATACCCAACTCTACCTACATCACATTACCATGGGTACCGTTACTATCACCGAAACTTTGTAAAATGTTCAGAGGTGCTGTTTACAGAACATTTTAAAATCATAAAACCTAAAACAATCTAAAAACCTAATCTAAAAAATATGTTGGTGAAACAAAAGTGCAAACAAGCGCATAAAAGCATGCAACAACATGAAAAAAAAAATGTAACCACCATTTTTTAACAGTAATACCGTTTTTGACATTTTACATTGACTATATAAGTTTAAGTTAATAAAATATACTTAGATGGGCATATGTCCAATATGAAATAGCCTGACCAGGTCATGACCTGGTGCCTTAGTCAAGTTCAATTTAGTCCAAAAGAAAAACCTTTTTCAATTTTTCTCTGGAACAAATGTTCGGTTTGTGATAATATTTTCTTTTGTGTTGGGAAATTTTTATTTATTTAGAATATTGGCATTGAAGGAGTTTTTGAAATATTTCAAAACGTTTAATATTATAATATTGAAATATTTGCCGTTTTGGGATGCTGTTTTTGCTCAAACGGATCAAATTTTTTGTCTTTAAAATTAAAATAGCTTACCTTTTCTATCGCAATAAGTTCATTTCCTGCCATGATTATTTTCTTGTTAACGATGTATAAGATTCTATTAAATTTGATTTTTCTTATTTCTTTTTGACTGACAGTTGCAAAAAAAAATTGTCTGACAGTCGATTAGTCATTAATTGTTTTTTTTTTACAACTTCTTTTTAGCTTTGGATCTTGGACCCTAAAATTTGGGATTTAGAATTCACTGCTTGCACAGGTTTTATTTTATCAGTATAACTAGAGCTAATAAATGAATTCTTTTTCAGAATAACAAATTCTCCAGATGGTTTAAAAATTGAAGTGATTCTGGATCAAAAGGCTTACCTGGAGCAAATCAACAAAACTTTGAGGTAATATGATGTGGATACTTTACTAAGGGTATGATCAATAATACGGCTTGATATACAATTTTTGAATATTTTTGTTTTCATCTCTTGATGTGTGTCATCTTACTCTTATGACTTACCAATTAAATAATCTTAAATTGTAAAGAGAATTAATCTATTTTGAGAAACACCTGAATAACACCTGATAGATCAGTCGCGCTGACTTTTAAAATCTTGATTGAATCTCCTTTCTATCACGCTAGAACACAAAGCAGGAGTTTATTTACAAATTTATCAGTGAGTTATTGTAATACATCTAAAAGAGAAAATATTTTGAAATTTCATTTTACAAGCTTAATAAAGTTGAGGAATGAGTGTATGGTAAAATTTTAAAAGCCTATCAATAAATTTTTCCAATAATGCAAAGATAGACCCTATTTATACACGTGCCAAAGTCAATACTACTTCAGTTACATGTTACGTATGGGTAAATTAAGAAATATTACCCAAATCAAATTTTGTTTCCAATTAGAATTTAAAAGAAGTATTCATGTTTTTTTAGTGAAACGGTTAACCAACTAAAGCTACAAAACAAAGAATATAGTGATCAAATAAATGAGTTAAATACAGAGGTAAGAAACTGTAGCATATGATTTTAATTTTGGACTACATTTGTATTTCTTAATTGAATTATAGTTGGTATGGTCAGGTGGAAGCTTTAACAGTTACACACTTTTTAAAGAAATAAAATACACAAAAATAATTAAAATAATTTATTAGTTTTTAAATAATAGAAAGGAATGAGCTCTTTTGTTTTTTTAAGGTTGAGTCTCTTCGTAACAAAATGGTGTCCTTTGTTGCTGATCGGGAAAAATACAAAAAAGAATATGAAAAACTATTTGCAGAACATAATCGAAGCATGCAGGTTTTTATGATTTCTCACATAAATTATTAAATACTCCGATTTGTATTTATTTTAGAATATTTTGGAGTAATTTTGACATAGTTGTAGTTTCTAACATTTTATCAAGGTTAAATCGAAAACTGAGATTGATTTATTTCTCAAGAAAAGATTTATGGAAAAAAAAATTTCAAAATAATTCAACATGTTTTATTATTATAATTTTGAAATGTTTGCCATTTTGAGGATGCCGTTTGACTCAAACTGATCAAACTTTTGTCTTTAAAATTAAAATTACTTATCGTTTCTATAGCAATAAGTTCATATCTTGCCAAAATTATTTTCTCGGTACTGAGCAATTTTAAATTTGTAGATTTAAGAACAAAAGATAAGCATAATAATAATAATCATTATTATAAGTTCAATTATAGCTTAAAGCTATAATTGAAATTGAAATACTCCCTTGATATCCAAAGTTTAATGGTTGATTTAGAGATAACTATAAATTTTGTTTACTGAGAGGTGCTAACATAATATTTTTGGTTTGAAAAATTGTTAATTGTTTACTTTTTACTTACTATTTTCTTGTTTCTATTTTTCATTAAAACCTTTTCTTTTGTGATGTACTGTGTTCCTACCGTATAAGCACTGGTTGTGTCAGTTTAATATGAAAGTCACAGGCTCATAAAAAACAACAAGTTATAAGTTTGAATTGGATCCAGGGATCCAGGCTTAAAAATAAGTGCTGGTTAAAAAACTTGCATGAGGCATTTGGTCGATAAAAAAAAAAATTGGCAAGTGAGGAGGCAAAATAGTCTGCGATATGATAAAAAATTTACACAGAGGTGGGAAATGATAGTGTGTTTGTAAAACACAAGAGTTAGCAAACTCAGTTTTTTTTTTTTTTTTTTTTTTTTTTGGATATTAACAAGAATATATTTTTTTTGTAAATAAAAATTTGTTTTCCTGCCGATTATAATACTTGATTAAATTTTAAACTGAATTTCAATATCTGGATTGATAACATTGTTCAAGACAGGCTCTGTCCTAAGAACAACCACGATTTTTCAATGTGCTCTGCAACATCTGGTAATTATAATGTGCTCTGCAACATCTGGTAATTATATGCTCTGCAACATCTGGCAATTATATCTTGAGTCTTATTGGATCAATTGCGTTTGTAAGGTTTGAAATCCATTTCTTGCAAATTTATTTCTTTTAATTATTTAGGCTATTTAGAAAGCGAATAACAATCCACTTTATCTGTTCGTGACAGAAGAATAGAATATAACTGAAAATTTAGTCAGCCTATCTAAAAAATGCCATGCAGTGAAAATTTTCTGTCACAGACTTTAGATAAGATTTTTGTGTAGCTGGAAAAATTTCTGATTTCAGATAGCTAAAATAAGCTTATTTAGGTAATGTAGACTGATTCTCTCACTGCGAATGTGTTTCTTTATTAGACAGTATCTGAAGATCTAGATGTAGAAAGAGAAACATATGAACAATCTCGTACAGGTTTGAATGAAATGTATCTTAAAGCAAAGGAAGAACTTGACAAAGTAACTCTTGAAAAAAAGGTAAAATCATTTAAAATTTTGAGTGGAATGTGATGCCTAATTTTTACATTCATCAAATCCTTTTTTTTTTTATGTATATCTACTTTTTCTGGTGAGATCATACAATTTTTTTGTTCCTGTTGTAGAGCAGATATCTTTAAATCAGATACTTTATGAAAAATCAGATTAATTTTGAAAAGTTTTTTAAAATTTGAAGATTTATTCTTCTGCTGAGTACAAATTTTTCAGACTTGAAAGGTGTTCAGAGTTGATGTTGTATTATTTTCCTATATCATGAAATTTTCTTGAACTTAAGCAGTCCATATAACATGCTGTAGCTGTTTTTATTTTTAAATATGTTCTTCCCAAATTTTGCATGATGTTTCCCATTCATTATAAGTCATCATTATTAAGTTTTTTTTTTTTAATTTCCTCTGAATATGGTTCTACCTCTCATTATAAACACAAAAAACAAAACGATTTAAAAAAAAAATATGAATACTGCCCAAAGTTAGTCTAGTGGACACATCCCTTGGCCTGCCCAAAGTTAGTCTAGTAGACACATCCCTTAACTAAAATTGCTTTCAATTGCCCAACTGCTGTTAGTTACAACAATTTTTCATTAATTTGGTTAAAATAATTCATTGCAAGCAGAAAATTCTTCTTTGCAACCGGTCATCAATAAAATATAACTTTATTACCAGGTATATATTGATATAGTTTTTAGCACAGTAATCCATCCAGCTACATAATATATTTTTTTAGCAATATTGAATCAGAGGTGTGATCTATTAAAGAAAAAAACACGTCAAAGTTTTTAAACAACTTGCTTCAAAAAATTATTTTCTTTTGAAAAAAAATGTGTATTACCATCTGCTCTTTTTTTTATCAATCAGTTGGCTCTTAATTATTACCAAAATTTTTCGCAAACAAGAAATTAATTTATATCTTATAGTTTTGCAGCTGATTTTTTATTTTTGTTAGAATATTAACAAAATTTTGGTGCTTTAGGAACTTCAGATACTCTTAGAGGATCATTTGGCAATGAACCAAGAGAAAGTTGTGAGTTGCTTTCATTTTTTTAATAATTGTATAATGGGCATGCGTAAATGATAAACACCGATCACCGATATTTAAAAAACTTACATTTAGTTTGTGCAGAAATTTGTTTCTTATCATATATTTAAAAATTTAGGAAATATTACGCATTTTTAAAATTTCAATAAAAGTTTTCATTCTGGCATCAAAAGTTAAAAAATTTATTGAATATAACACAGGCTAGTTAATTTTCTTTCCAAATCTTATTCCGGTAAATCACAGGAGCTCTTATTTCATGTATAACCTCTGCCAAATATTTCCTCAGTGTTTTTTATAATGACAAATGTTATCACTTACAAAATTAGAAAGATCTTTTCATTTTAAATATCCATTAAGGCGAGACCAGTTTGATTCAGTATTTTACGGATCCTACTGACCCTCTTTTAAGCAAAAATTATCAAGTTTTAAAAACCTTATTGAGACCCATATTTTTTTGTTTACTGCACTGTAGGGGTTAAAAATGTGTTTGTTGTACTTAAAAATAACTCATAAATTGATTATCAGTTTTTTCTTTAATAAAAACGCTAGAATAAATGTTTTTCGATGTGTTTTACGTTCATAGTAATGCGATATTAATTCTACATATCAAAATGTTATTAAATAAATAAAAAAACATATTTAAAAAAATAAGTCGTTTATATGAACAACTCGTGTGTCAATTCTTTATACAAAGCTTAATGATCATTTTTATAAAAAATGATTTCTGAAAAATCTTTATTTATTTGAAAAAGAAGGTGTTTTCAAACAATAGAATCATTGAACTATGAAACTACTTTGCAACTCTTCCAAGAACACAAAGGTTAACTAAGCTACAAATGAAAAAGCTTTATTTTTTACGTTATAAAAATATGCGTTGTAAAAAAAGAAAAGAAAAGAATATTATATTCTTTAAACTTATGCAGTAAAACTTATATAGTAAAACTTTTAAATATATTTATTCATTTTAATGTCATTGAATCCAAGTTATAAATAATAAGAATTTTTGTTTTGGGCGGTTTATTGGTATATGGAAGCAGAGCATTGTCAATGCACAAAACATAAACATGATTTAATACCACCACTTTTTGTTCCGATGTTTCTTCTTTATTTCATACATTAAGAATTATTTTGTTTTCTAATCATATACAAATCTGTAATTTATTGTTTGTGTTTGATTCTTTAAATCTAAATTTACCATTTTCTATTTCTAATTTGTTCTGCCAAAGTCGTAATTTTCACTCTTATCATACTCGTGATATTCAAAATGGGAAGCTAGTTTTACCTGCATTTAGAAGTGTAAGAAAAACTCAATAACTGAAATTAAATGTTTTGTTGCAAATTATGAAGACTCTTTCCTTCTAAACTCTTTTCTAGACTTAATTTTATTTTATAAACTTATTTCTAAAATGATTCTACAGTTTTATTGTTCTTCATTCTTTTTTAATTTTATTTAATTGGTGTATAATACGTTAACACAATATGTTGACTAAACTGTAACTTTATTTTAGTTTGTCACAAATATTGAATAAATATATTCAAAATTTATTTTAAATTTTCTCGGAGTCACTCTCTATTATTATTATTTATTTATTATTTATTTATTTATTATTATTTTTAAACATTTTATTTTCTGGAATAACATAATTTTTGGTTATAGAAGAAAATATATAATATCTATAAATGTATTTAATATTACATTTACATAATAATACATTTGCATTTATTTCTTTTAGATTGCAATGCAGCTCCTCGAAAATGATATTCATGATAAACAAGACACACTTATATCATTACGCCGACAACTAGAAGACATAAAAAGAATTAATCTTGAAATGCATAATAAGTGGCAAGTAAGTGAATTGATTGAATTGAAGTGCTCTGTTGAGAATTTTGTTTGGTAGATTATGTAAAAATAAATGCGATGTAAAAATTATCAAAATAATTTGGGATGGGATGTTTCAGGTTCGTTGAAGACACCTGAACAGGGTTTGGTAAACATTATTTACCATGTCTGGAGTTGAATCATTTTATGTGCAGTATGGTGTAGAGATAGAAGCTTTTTTTTTAGATACAAACAGATCTGAAATTAAATTTTAATATGAAAGTGACTATAAACTTTAATGAGATATGTTTATAAATGTTAGTTGCATAATCAGAGGGAAATTTTTTTTTTTATTAATTATTTCAATAGCACATTTAAAAGAAAATAATTTGCATTACGTCTGCGTTAACTTTATGGTGGAAGTGAAATTTTATTATTCATTCATTTCAAGATATTTTTTTAGCAAAATGAATGATTTTACCAAGAGTTATTGGAGTTTTAAATGTCAATCAAATTACCCAACTTTTAGCTCATACCCACCAAGCTAAAATCAAAGTTGTATTTAACAAGGAAATTTACTTTATGCGTTCTAATTTTAAAGAGTTTTGTTTTGATTACAGACATTTTTTTCCATAATTATCTAAAAAATATTAATTTGTTAATGGGCACTAACAAATTGTAAAAAGCAAAACTGTGTCATATGTATTGCTATAAAACCAGTAAAACGTCCTATTTTGAAGCAACATTTTCATCAAACTGCATTATCCTACGTAGGAATGTGTAGAGATGAGCGCAAAAAATCTTTACAGGATGTCAGGGAAAACCTGACTATAACCAACATTATGTTTGTTTAAATTTATGATAATTTTGTACCAGGTTTACTCGGACCTCCCATTAAGAAATCATAGGAGATTTAAAATACAGGCTTAATAAAAAACTAGTACGGAAATGTCACAAAGAAAAACTAACTTGTTAAATTCAATCTAAAAACTTCATAAAAAAAGACATGAAAATACTCATTTATTTATTTATTTCTATTTATACAGCTTTATTGAATATTAATCACTGGTAGTGTAAGAAAATTTGTTGTTGATTTCTGTTGCAGCTTTCTTCTATCATCAATTACTATATACCAGTTTTAACTGTGGCTTGCCAACACGCTTGCTACGCTCCCGCAAACCTTTTTTTATAATTTCTATATTTGTGGTTTAACTGTCATAACTTTGGATTTGCATAAATATGCGTTGTTATAAAATTAGAATTAAATTATTTAATCATTTGTTGCCTTTATCTATATTCCAAAGAAAAAGCATTTATCAGTTTCATTATTTCTAAAGCTGTAAATTTAAACCCTTTGTGCTTCTGATTACTCTATTAACATGTTCGTATTTATGTACATAGAAAAGAATTAACCTGTATACACTTCAAAAAGAAGTTTGATTTTTTTCATGAAAAATCAATACAGTCTGAAGCAATCGTCCTTCAAAATAATAACTCAGTTAAGTGGTTAATTATATGTAATTAAGATCATTTGAAAGCAAAAACACCTTTTAATATATAATCTTGATTCTTAGAATTCGCATTCCACAACAGACAAAAAATTGCAGACATTAAAAGTGATAAATTGCAGCAGCTTTTGAAACCTGTGCTGTTAACCTGCACCATAGCTTTTTGAGCAAGAGCCATGCACAAATTTTACTATTTTACCTGCTTATGTTTAAAGCTTATCAAAAGGAACACTTGTAGTGTAACTAAAAAAGGAATGCTTAGAATTGTATATTTAAATAATATTGCTCATTTAAATCTTTTATAGTAGTTTATGCTATCAAATATTTTTCAATATATTTATAATATATTTCAAGTTATATCAATATAATTTGTAATGATGGGTGGTAATTGAACGTGTTTACACTAAATTAATGACTTCACAAATGCAGGAGAAAACCACCTTTTCAGATAATAAACTCATTTAAAAAAATGGATTTTTACAGCTTAAAACGTAAGCTGAAAATGTCTTTAGATCTGAGCAAAAAGCAGAATTTATTTAATTATTAAACATCTAGATAATTATTTAACAGTTCAAAATGCTGTATTATGTTTCTAGTACGTAAATGTAAAAGTAAGAAAATAGTGTGGAGTGTACAGTTGTTGTTTAATTATCTAGAACAGTGAAACGTCGCTAAAAAAACACGAAAAGGAGTGGTCTTCTATGGAAAACAAATGCACTCGAATGATAGCTCAAACAAAAGAAATGGAAAAAAAGTAAAAAGGTTTTGTTATTCATGTTTGCTGGGTATTAAGTAATTAATTTAAATTTCTTGAAATTTTCTCAATCCTCCCTTAAGCAATAAAGTTTTGGGAAATATGCGGAGCATTTTATTTCATTTCCCTATTTGTTTTACTAAATGTTTTAGTATTAGGGGTTTTAGCTGTGACAGCTGACCATCCCGCAATTTTTTGTGGTGAATGGATGCCTGGCTGATGCCTAAAGATTCAACACAGTCTATTCATCTGTCTGTTCTTTACGTTCTACCTCTTATTTTTCTCCAAAACAGTTCATTACTTTTGTTTGAGATTTTGCATGAAGTTATATAAGCAAGGGAAAACCAAGTGAAAGATTTTCAAAAACTTTCTTGGTATAGAACCCAAATTTGCCCTAATACCTTCATCTTGCTCCTAAAGAAAACTTTTGATATAGGTGTGGGGGTGGTATTTGTCGCTTTTAAAACCCTTAAAAGGGTTCTCTGGGAATTTAATTTTTTTGAATAGTCTGTAGCTAAAATTGACACAATTTGTCTAAAATGTGGCAATTTTTTTATGTGAGAAAGCGAAATTTTTCAATGCCACTAAAACTTTCAGTGAAAATTACTTGCTTACTTCAGATTTTTTTTTTTTTTTTCTTTTTTCCCTAAAACATGCAACAATAAAAATTGTCTATTACAATATTAAAGAACAAAACGTACGTAACATAAAAATAAAAAAACAAAAAAAATCAAGACATTTTAAGACATTTCAAGACTATTCTTGAAATATGACTCGCTATTAACGATTTGCAAGTCATTAATTTGAATCCTTAAAATTTTTTTAAAATTTGTTCATATGGCTTATGTTCGAATGTCTTTTTTAGAAATTTTCGTGGTGTGAAAAGACCACAGAGTGCATCTTTTACACCTTATGATCACTTGCAGAAAAGTGTCGTAAAAAATATTAGGCCGGAAAATAAAATTTAAAAAAATTTTTATTTTCTATAGCTTTTTTTATTACTATTATGCTCTTAAAAGACAACAGAGATCTTCATTTACTAAAAAATATTTTTGATATGATTTTTATGGTTACATTTAAAGTCTCTTGTGTTTTAAAAGATTTGCAGATAAATAATTTGCGGGCCTAAAGTTCAGCAGTTTAAAACTTTATTTCAAATGTGCTGGAATTTGGGTCATATCCAATGTTTTAAGTTTTTTTTATTTGCTTCAGAGCCATAAATTTTTCTTTTAATGCAGAAGACCTAAAACAAAAACAAAAAACCTTAAAAAAAAATGTTTTGCTTCAGTACTGTGTCTAGATATGGTCAAATGACATTTAAAAAAAATGTTTTGCTTCAGTACTGTGTCTAGATGTGGTCAAATGACATTTAGAAAAAATGTTTTGCTTCAGTACTGTGTCTAGATATGGTCAAATGACATTTTAAAAAAATGTTTTGCTTCAGTACTGTGTCTAGATATGGTCAAATGACATTTAAAAAGTATATCTGAACATTCAGATTAGCTTTTTCAGTTGTTTTTTTTTGTTCAGTTTAGGTACAGCTGAGGAAGCAAGGCAACAAGCTGAGAATACAGCTGATCAAGTAGCAGCAAAACTTGCTCAAGTACAATCTGAAAAGTAACAATTAAATTTGATATGCAAATATGTTAAGTTAACTCAAGTCAGCTCAGAAGTTTTTTTTTTTGCTAGATTTAATAAATTTTTGCTTTTAAAATCTTATGTTTTTTAGCATGTTGTAAGGAAATAGTTTATTATTGTTTCAATTAACGTAGGAACGTAGGCTCTATTTGACCTCTAATAATTGGTAAATGTTATTTCTTTACAATGTTTTATTATTAGACAATTAGCAATATTGTATTGATGTATTGGACGACTAATTTTATTGGCTTAATTTAGCTTAGAGAGAAGCCAATACCAGATATTTAAGCTCTCAATTATTAAAGAAATCAATACTTCTCGTTAAAAGTTAATTATTGAGCAATTCATTAATTATTGAGGTAATTAATTAATTGTTGAGGTAATTAATTAAAGTTTTAAATTGGGTATTTAAATTTGAAATAATTTTATATACCAAATCAACATGTTTTGCAGCGATGCAGTTTTAGGGGATTAGGCTCCAACTACAGGGAGAGAAATCTAAACAAACCACGTTTTCTAGTGAGCCAACCTTGAGAAAACTACTAAAAACATCAAACACAGGTGTTTAAATCGATATATTAAAGTTGTTTTTTTGTTTAAATTTTTGATGCTGTATCCAGATATCTTGTAACCTGAAACACAAATGCTTTTATTAATACTCTGTGTAAAAAAAGTGCTGCTTTTTTCACAGAGTATATAAAAGGCATCTGAGTTTCAGGTTAGTTATTTTCTCTTTTTTAATGTTTTTCCCCTCTAAGAGTTAGCTAGTGATCCGGGTTTGATTCCCAGCTGACACAGATCTCTTTTTTTGTTTTTTTTTTTTTTTTGTGATTAAAAATGGAAAACTGCCACCAAGCAAATTTAAAAAGTTAATCTTCAGCACAACAAAGAATATTGTTAATAATAATTCAACATATTTTCACTTTAAACCTGGGGCCAACAATTAGCTTCAAGTTTTTTATTTCAGAAGGTTCACACGTGTTTGGCTCTGGTTTACTTAGAGCATTCTAGCTTACTGTAAAGAAAATTGATCTCTTAGGGTGGGTCGAACACGCATCTCTATGACAGAAAACCAAGGTTTTAACCACTCGACCAGACAACCTAACCATATGTTAGCATATTTACGAAGTGTTTTCTCTTAAACTACGTATTTTATTCAAAAAAAAAAGTTTTGCCAAATAACTAGTATTACAAAAAAACACATTTCGGCAAGATATTTCAGATGTGTGATTCGAACACACACCTAAATTTGTGGACTGTAACAGAAGAACATGATTCTTGAGCCTGACGCCATAGACCGCTTGGCGGACAGACATGCTATATCTATGTTACATCAACAAACTGAAGATATATTTACTCTTTAATTAGATATGTATAAAGAACAATTCTGTTTTGCTGTGTAACCTTTAGCAGATTTTAGTTGACATTAAAGACCATGAAAAGGGCCTAATTATTTGTTTCAATTTTTTAGGCATACTTATGAAACTGATATTAAAATTGAGCGTGAATGGAGAGTTGGCTTACAAACTGAAAATGATCAACATAAAGAAAAAATAGTTAAATTAGAATTAGAACTTAAACTGTTAGCAAAGACAGAAGAGGTATTTCCAACTTTAAAATGCATTTTAATAGGTTGGTTGTTAATATTGAGTTCAATTATTTTTATTGGAAAAATAAATGAACTCTATAAAATAATTTAAATTTATTACTTTAATTATACTGGTGCATCAGCCACTTTTTTTTGTAAAAGGCTTAAATTTCTTAGAGCATCTAGAAATAAGCACCAACAGTATAATGGAATGAAATGGGTTTATAGATTTTAATGATTTATCAAATGTTACATTTTAATAATATAACTTCATGTGAGCTCTGACAATAAAAGATTTGTTTGTCTAGGATCAAGCTCTTGAATACTTTGCAGTCCTCAAACTAGTTTAAAATCTTTTTTTCAAGAAATAAAATGTCCATCCCAAAATTCCAAAAAAATTAATTAACTAAATTATACAAGTTTTTGATGGTTTTTACTTATTTTTCTTTAGAAAAATCAAAAGTTAAAAGATGAACTCGAAAAATTTGAAAGAGTTTGTGCAGAACAAGAAATGGTAAAATTTTGCTTCATAAAAAAAAAAAAAAGGAAAAAGGAAAAGTATTTAAAGAAAAAATCACAAAGCTAACATATGGAATTAATTATTGACAGTCATAATCAACTCTCCTATGAATTAAACTAATAAGGTAATGAGCCGACAAATAGGGAAATAAATTTTAAAATCTGTCCTGTATAGAACTTATCTTTGTAAGCCAACCTAGTCTAGTTTCTAAAAATAAGGTACACCGATCGCAACGCAGTACATGACATGAAATTAACTTGAAAATAGTTTAACCCCCTCGATATAAAAGAGAAGTGCGGCTTTATCACGAAGCAGGTGTCTCTTTGTTTGGCTTCCTCAAATCTTCAAGTCAATGATCAAGTTAAATGCATTGGAACACTCTTTTGAACATCTTTGAAAACTTCATTACCACACAGGCCTGGTCAGAAAAGAAATTGCTAGTCAGCGGTTATAATTTTTAATAGGACTAAATTCAATTGTTTTATCGAATTTATCGCCTCTTCCATTTATACTTGTGTTGATATTTTGATATTATTTAAATTTTGGATTTCTATATTTCAAAAACAACAGATGAATCGAACTAGTCAAAAATAAAAGTTAAACATAGTTACCATGATAGTTTGTATATATATACTTTTTATTTTCTCAACGTTACTCGTTAGTTACTTTTGTATATATTTTTTTTAACAAGAAAAACTTTGTAACATGATTCCTCTTCATTATTTCATATATAATTTAATTTAAATTTATATGAGAGAGAATGTTATATTTAACGTGGGGAGCCAACAAATTGCCAAGACAATATTTCCAGATGGGCCCACGTGGCGGGTCTT
>JAUZNK010005427.1:0-26055 GCA_035046665.1 Euphysa ruthae
TCATGGATATTGAAGTTGACATCGAAGGATAGGAAATCCTCTCAGGAGCTACATGAAAGATGTGCTCTAGAAAGTGTTAGAGTAGTACTTCAAAAAAGTAGATTAAGGTGGTTTGGATATGATAACTGAGTTAAGAAATTGAGAGGAATAGACACAGATGGGAACCGTGAGAAGGGTAGACCACAGCAGACTTGGAAAAAGGTTGTTAAAAACAACCTTTAGCAGAAAGGGATTCGAAGTGCATTGGTGCAGAATAAATTGTCATGGAAGAGTGCCATAAATAACCCCATCTATCCCATGCTAGCATGGAAAATGGATTTAAAGCTGTATAAGGAGAAAGAAGTGCAAAAAGTGTTATAAAAATAAGAAAGCATTGTTCATTAAAGGGACTCTTAAAATAATGAAGAATCCTTTTATTTCAGCAAAAAAACTTATGGGGTTATCGAGTTATATAAGTGTTTGAAGTTTTCAGCTATGTTGTGGAACAGACCTATTTATGACATCACAGTTATATACAGCACACTTAGGATATTGCATTTCCCTCTATATCTTCAAAAGCATTTACAATTTTCAAGTAATTTTTGATAGGGTGATAGATGTTAATGTTTTTATTTATTCTGTACAAAATATTTAATTTTATCATTGGTGGCTAGTTCCAAGCTCTTTTATGTTTTTTGTTTATTGTTAATAAATAAGTTTAATTCTCAAATAACCTTGAAATTTTTTAAGGAGAGCTATTATAGCATGACAGATTTTATTTGAAACCTAAAAGCCAAAATAAGGATATTCCACATTGTTCAAAAACCTAAAAGGGTGTGGAACTAGCCACCTGTCAAAAATATAATTCTAGTTTTTGTGCATAATTTTTATAGGCATAGACATATATCACTTTATTAAAGATTATTTAAAAATTTAAAAACTGTTGTTACTTTTGAAGGTATAAATGAAAATGTGATGTCCTAAATGTGTGATACATAACTGTGCTGTCATCATAAGGCTTGTTTTAAACTATACCCCAAAACTTCAAACGCTTATAACTTGAGAACTTTTTGTGCTAATTTGATGGAATAAAAAGCATTCTTCATTCTTTAAACAGCTTTTTAAATAGAGCTCAACATGTTGAAGTACCTCGGAATATCTTTAAGTTAAAAAAGATTATTTTGCTGACACGAAAAAACACTTGAGTATTTTAATTTCACTAAAATACTTTAAATTTTTATTTTTTAGTTATTTTAAATAACTTTTTATAATCTTATTGAAATGCATAGTTTGTCATTTACTACACTTTTAGAGGTAGAATAAAAGTGTGTTTATTTTACTTAAAAAATAACTTATAGATTGGTGAAAAATCAAGACAGTTTTTTTCTTTGGTAAAAATGCTAGAATAAATTATATTTGATTTTTATATAATTGTAACAAGCAAAATTTTGGCAAAAGATCACCCCACATAACCACTAGTATAAAAAGGAAGAGGGTGATTAATTTGATAAAATAATCGCATTTAACTATTTATAGTTACGCATGTTTATTTAATAATTGAGCATCCAAGGTTATAGACAGTTAAGCCACAAATATAAAAAATCTGTAGATATTTAATTAAATATTTAGAATAGTTGATATTTGATATATTTATCTGAAATAATGTAAATATTCATAGAAATACATAATTAATTCTACAAAAGACGCTACTAATAAAATGTGTGAATATTCTATCAATAAATTGATAATCAAGTAATTTTAGTTGGAACAAAGACAAAGAAAAATTTACTTCCATAAATTTTATTTTTTACTTATTATATATTTTAAACGTTGCATTTTGGTGAATTCTTGTTAAAAATGAAGTAAAAAAAAAGTTTCATTATGAATAGGAAGAAGAGTATTGTTTATAAATTTATATTTTCTTAAAATAATCTCTGAAAAAGATTATTTGAAATAAATAACTTTCAAATAATAGAATTATCGAACAATAAAACTATTGTGCAACTCTTCCATGAAAGGAAGAGGTCAACTTTAACCTGCAAACACTACTTTCTTTAATGAGAGGTCTTGCAGTTAATGAAATAAGATGTAAATTTGCATTTATTTTTTGTGTACTTCCGGGAAAAAATATTTGGATTTCTGTTCGATAGATTATCACATAAGTCTGATACATTTCAGCTTGTGCCGGACGTCATTTCTGAAAGAATTTAAATAGTGATTTGCAGCCCTGTATATCCAGATAGTGACGTGATCTCCCAACAGCTTCCATGATTGGCTCATTCAACAGAAACGAAAGATTAAGGTCAAAATAAGGCTTTTCTAAGTGAGCGGTTATTTGATCCCTCTCCTGCCTCCAACCCTTTCCCTTTTTCCATCCTCCTCCTCCGATTTTGAAATTGATATTCCATAGATTGTCTTTAAAGTGTTATTTTTTCTTTTTCTTGCTTCCAAAAATCCACTAAATCTTTGATTTATATAAACTATTTTTTAATATTATGCATATAAAAATGTGTGGAAATCACCCTCGTGTGTACTGTTAAATAAATGTACATATCAGAAAAGTCATAGTCATGGAATTATGTCATTCCACCCCCCCCACCCCCCCCCCCACTAGAAAGTTTAAGCTCTCTGTATTGGTTATCAAAATTAAAACATTCAAGTTCAATTCTCCACCGGCTTATTTTCTTGTTTTTTATTTTGCTTGATTGCTCTGCATCAAGCATGAAACTCACAGATTTCTGATCTTTAATCAACATAAATTGTTTCCATGTCAGGTGATTTCACCAGTGACAGATGGTTTCTATTATCAAGTACGCTTCTTTTTAAACAGCAGAATGCTGTAGTTCACTTTTCTGTATGGTGAACTCAAAAAGAAGGCTACTGGTCGACCTTCTTGGTTCAATGTGGCAACGATAGCAAAATCAGAAACAGTTTTTATAATAAATGGGTTATCTTCATAAATTGTTGCTGTGATTGAGTTTTTGACGTCTCGTTTTAACAGTTCAAACAAATTGTGTTCTTCTTTTTAGGCGATGGAAAAACTGTGTTACTCGAGATTGGCTTCATCTTTTTGACAGTTCTACAAACGGTGACATTTTCAAGGCCAGTAAAAGTTTTCTCAAGGTTATGATGAGCGATGAACTGGTCCATGTTTCTCTAAAAACAGGGTACTCTGTTTGTTACCCCAACTGGTAGATTTTTTGGTTGATATAATTTCCCATTAGTTTCAAAGGTGGCATAGTGTCGTTCACGTGGTAGTGGATATGTGTCGAGTTGAGTATACCGGTTATTTGTCTGTGAATAGTTGACAACCATTTGCTTTTTGTGCCTTGCATTGGCTAGGTTCGATTACCTCTTCTTTAATAATTGTTGTTGTAATTCGCTTTCAATAAATTTTTGGTCATTTTTGTTGTAACGGTGAGGTTTGGTAGCTATGGGAAAGCAATCAGTTGACAAATTCTTGAAAACTGGTTCAGAAATTATGGATCGCAGCCTAAATTTTACCTGGTTTTCAAAACTGAGAAAATATGCTTTCAAGTTTAAAAAGAAAACCAGTGGATATTTTAAGTTGGAATTTGGACTGTACCGTCTTCAGCATAGAATACACAAGGAAGTAAGAATACAAAAAAATAATTTATAAAATTAACAGGTGTTTTAACGATAAATTATAAATTGGTAAAACTTACAAAATGATGCAATCCTATTAGAATATCTTAAAGCTTGTAAATTTTTCTTATTTTTAACCTTAATTTTTGTCCTAGTATATTTCAATCACTAGTTGGTCGACATCACTATCCTCAATGAATGTAACAGGTATTTCAGCAAAAGTTTAGAGTATTTCAGATGATTCTGTCATTTCGGTTTGCTTTTTTCTTTTCACAACTTTCTTTTTTGATTTCATTCCGTTTAAATTTTCAGGATTTGAACTGAGTCTGAAGCCACTGGTTTTGTATATAGTTGGAAAATCTTTGTTACTTTTTTTCATTGCATGGAGTTTTCTTCGTCTTAACTTGATACTTTCTAAGTTTTTTTAGCCGCTACCTGAATCATCAAATTTTCTGATGGATTGCCGATTAAGTCTACTTTGTATCCTGATCCTGTGTTAAAATATACAATGGTATCTGCGACCGCCAAAAAAACTTTTACCTTGCCACAGGATTTTGTTTTTTGACACTTGGTCCACAACATAGCGTTATTAGTTTCATTTTGAATTTGAGTATTGCCCTGGAGGCAACATTTGAATAACTCAATTGCATTCAATTTCATGAATTTTGGTTTTAATTCCTCTATAAAAACTTGTGACAATTGTTTAGTTTTCATAGCTTTTTTGATCTCTCCAATATGTGCACCATGACTGTAGGTTGTTTGGACAAATTCGATGTTGTTCGTCTAAACTGTCATTCGTATTTTCATTCATATGGTGAAAGATGGTCCAGAGAGAGTTCTCCATTGCTTGTAAATTACCAGAGTAGTTACGAATTGCCTCACCACTATAGTTTTGAATTCAATCAATAATCTGATCGGTTTTTTTCCCTCCTGATCTCGCCGTTCCCATTTTTTTAATTTTTTTTATTTATTTTTTTTTTTTGTATATGGTCTACACACTTTTCTTTAAAAACTTGATATTTGTTGCCTTAAACCTCTTTGCATTATGCAACTACTTTTCCATAACGGCCCGTATCACTTCTCCAATGACCATGGTGTAATTTAACGATTGCTCAGATATGGAACTTAAAAACATTTAATCGGCCCCTGTTGTCTCCATTTCACCAAAAAAACCAGTATGGTTAATGTTGCAAGCTTTGCTGTGATTTGAAAGCCACACTTTATATTCATTGGAGTTTTTATCGTCTTTAGAGTGCTTTTGACATGTGTGAAAAAGCAAGATTTTACTACACAGTCAAATACTTCACTAGTTTTCAGACTGGGATGCATATACTGACTTGAAATTTATGTCAAAAGGAAAATTTTTGTTTCTATACATATCTTTAACACGTGTACTAGAGTAAAATCCTGTACTTGTCATTTACCAAAAACTACAACACAAAATCAATTTTTCGGCTAAGCTATATTTATATTGTGAGTCTTCGTCTAATTGCAAGTGGTGATGACAGTGTTTAAATTGTACATCTTTCAAACAGGTATTCAGTACATTTGTAGCAATAATTTTGTATTCAGATGTAATAATTTTTGTTTCTTTTTTTTAACCCAAGTTTAATAGAATAGTGTCGTGTTATAGATCGGTAACTATCGGTTAAATTAAACGCGGAATTATTTTAAAAAGATCTTTAATAGTGGATTTATTGTTGGAATATCTAGTGATGATAGTGGTGTTGTGGATATTGTTGTTGTTATTATTTCAGGTGCAGATGCGAGAGATGTAGATGATGTTTCTTCTCGGTTTTGATTACGTACAGTATTAGCATAAATTTTTTTCTACTTCTGGGTTGGTATCTTCTTTTCATTGAGCAGACTTTAATTTTGATTATCTATCTAAGAAATCTTAAACATGATAATAAAACAAGGTGATAAGTAACATAAAGTATAAGAAATATAAAACCCACGTAAGATAGCTGAAAAAGGTGTACTTGAATATTTTTAGTGTATTATAGATATTATCTTTGTGGAACAATTTATAAATAACTATATTAACAAATAACTAAAATTTTATTCCAGAAGAGTGTGTTGCTATAAACGCTATTTTCACAACACAATTTAATGTAATATATCTAAAGAGGAGTATTAATTATGAGTTGTCTGCAATATTTCTATCAGAAATGAAAAAAATTTATAGCAAGAGTTTTGTCAAGAAGTAAAAAACAAATATGATCGGTTTTAAAAATTTTTTTTACACAAATTCAGGTTTAATAATTTTTTGGTTGTTTTTAACCGACGATCTACCGTTATTTGTACCCCTGAGATTGATGAATTTTAACTGAAAACGTGATAAAATATGGTTAGTTATTATAGAAGTGCCTCCACTGTTTTTTTTGAAAATATACATAAGTAATCTTGAAAAATAGTACTTTCCAATGAGGGGTGAACAACTTATTTTATTGAACACATGATACCCCAAATTATTGATTAAAAAATAGATTTTGAATTAATTCAAACACCCAAATTGATGTTAAACGGGTTGTACATGGATTGGAACAATCTTTAAATTATGGAATCAAAACAAAAAAGTTTTATGTTAATGTAAATATCAGCGATGCACATTAATTTTGAAAAATGCCAAAAAATCAATTTTGAGGACGAAAATGCATATTTTTGTATATAATGTTTTGAGAACGAAACTATGTATACTTCTCGTAATGTTTGTATATAACATTTATATTACTTTTAAAGATAATTTCTTCAACTTTAACATGCTTTTTACAAAATAAAAAGATAGTCGATATAGATTATAATATATAGGTTTGAAACGCCTGTGATATCGTTACATTAAATCCAGCCACATAGGTTTAGGGCACGAAATGACCGGCATAGCCCTTGTATTGGTAACTTTATTCGCTTGCAAATAAATTTTTCGCACTGTTTCCGTTTCTGTAAAGTGCACGCTCAGTATTTTTAAATACTAAATTGTGTTATAAAATACAACACAGGTCGGAATAGGAGGAGTATTTACCATTATGTTGTTTGACATTTGTAATATCAAATAGAAAAATTTGCATATTTTGCACATAATCTGCATATGTAATTTTTCTATATTTTACATTCTCCTGTCATGAAATTATTCAAACAAATATAATTATCACTTGTGAGAAACTTGACGTTTTGTGTTTTAATGAAGATTTCCTAAAATTTAACCCACTTCAATTTTTGGCAAATTTTTAAGTGATCTAAAAAATATTTGTATATAATATTAAAAATATAAATGCGAAAGAAACGTTATTCCAATATAAATGGAAAGAACCCTAACTAGTTGATAATTTAAAATTTTCCCTTATGCTTTAAACTTAGTAAAATTTTAGTTTAATAATAAATGGATATAATATATCGATATAATTTAGAGATTGGTTTGTATATACTAAAAGCAGTAGTAGATATTTTAACAATTAAAATTGCCCTAGCTTAACTGATTTATGCAATTTTGGCAGGTTGAGATGTTGAAAGTGTTTTATGAACAAACCATGATTATATTAGCAGATGAGATACCTCCCTTTTTGTTTCATTGACTCTGCTTTATAAAATGAATATAATCTTCAGGTCTTAAAGGGTCTTTTATACTACTGTCCTGAAAAGTTATTTATATTTCAATTATTGGGCACAAAGTGTTCTACAAAGTGTTCTACAAGGTGTTCTACAAAGTGTTTATATGATTTAGGTGTTTCCAAGACAATTCAGCGAGGGGATGTTGGAGAATATGGTGCACATTTTATGGTTGTGCCGATGTCCAACAATGTGGTACTAAATAAAATTAGTTGCTTTGGTTTGAACGGAACAAGTGATGCACCTGTTCTTCCTCAAAATATGTTGCCAGACATAGAAAACTTTACTGTAAGTTTATTTCAATCCTCATTATCAGCTCCTGAAATAAAACGTTATAATGTAATCTGCAATTTGGTATCCATGTTTGATGGATTTTCAACTAACCAAGGCACCTTTTTTAAATTTTGAAAGATGTTCTCTTTGTCAAGAAAGGAGATATTTATCTTGCTTCGTAAAAAGTCATTTACACAGTCGCTTTTAAACAGTATTTCACATTTCTAAAAATTTTTAAAATTGAAACTATTAATTTTAACTGAGGAAAAAATTTAAATGAGATATCAAATTAACATAATAAAAATCACATTTTTAAAGATTGTATAATTTCACTAATAGTAAGCATCTGTATTAGAGATTTGATCTCAAGCATCACACTACATCGTTTAAAATGTTTTGTGATTCAAATTTCAAAATGAATGAAAATGTCATAAAAAAAAAAAAAAAACTGTAAAGAATTATTTCAAAATATTAAAAAATATATAATTTCATTTAAAATTATTCCTAATCATAAGTAAGCATCGAAATTAATGGAATTAAAACATAAATCCTTAAAACAAAGTTTGAAAAAAAAAATATCTTCATTGGTTTAAAATATTTAAAAACTTTTCTTCCCTTTTGATGTTAGAACATAAAAGTTCAGCCAAAACTAATGAACAGATAATGAAAAAAAAAAGCATTACGGAAGATAAAAATGTGCTTGATTAAATGCTTAATACTGTTGTTTTCAGCCATCACCTAGTTTCAAAATTTTCTGCTTAAAAGAAAATACAAAATTTGAATAAACAAGGCAAAGTTTTGAAAAAAATGATTGTCTCAACAGCATCATATATAGTTAAATTTTTCTGATCTACAAGTTAAAAAATTTTTTTTTTGGTTCTTTCTCTGAATGAGGAGAGCACAAATGACAATGGTTTTTTGAATAAAACGTTATTAATGTCATCAGGGGAACAAAGAACAGCTCTATTGGGATCACATACGTCTGCAAATGATCCATGGACAGAATCTTCCAAAATTCAATAAATTTTGAAATAATTAATACTGTGCCATCAACATTTTAAAATTTTGGATGAACTTTTAAATGTCTGATTGTAAAAAACTTGTAGACATGTAGAAACTTTCTGCCTTTCAAGTACATCTTTCTTCGTTGTCATTTTAAAACAATTTTAAAATATATCCACCTCTGTCCTTTATCTGTTTTCCATGGAAGCCAGAGTTTTTACTGAATTTTTTTTTACGTCATTATTCTTAAAAGCAATAAGACTACACTGGCTTCCAGTTTTTGAAATGTTCGCTTATTGTTTAGGCCTGCTTTACAGAAGGCCATGGACTTGAACTCTTCAAGTATGTAATAACTAATGAGCTTTATGAATATATAGCTGATCAAACAAATCTATATTTTCAGCAAATGACTTGTGGTAAAATCTTCACTAAGAGATTACGTATATTTACTTTCATCAGCAAGGGTGATATGCTTACGTCATGTCATATATCACTATATCTAGCAGCGATACTATATTGTGGAGTCATATCAAAACCTATGTTATACATGTACTATATGAAAAATAAACTCTTTGAAACCCCAGGTGTAAAAAGTATATTAACACAAAATAGAATTCTGTTACTGGGAAAATATCTACACCTCTTTGACATAAGTATGCTTGTAGAGTCATATGCCAAGGACACAAAAATTAAAACCGTTCAACAATGCATTGTCTCGTTGGAAAAATTTCCTGCAACCTGGCCACTATATATCCATTGAAGAATCTTTACTGTTGTGGAAATCTTTACTGTTGTCTTTACTGTCTTTACTGAGGCCTTTACTGTTGTTTCAACCAAACAGTATGGTCTAAGAGTGCTCATTTTGGGATAAAAACTTTTGCGTTTGCATGTTGTGAAACAGTTTACATATGGAATCAAATTATTTACCTTGGCGCAGGGTCTGATCTTTCACAAATATATCGTGTATCGTTACCAAGCAACCAATGTCGTTATGTCATTTTCTGAGGGTCTTTTGGATTCTGGTCAATGTATTTTTGTTGATAATTGGGTATAACTCGGTAGAACTATGTGACAAGCTTATACAAAGCCAAACTGATGTGGTTGGTACCATACGAAATAACAGAAAGCATGTTTCAAAATATGTAATAAACACAAAAGTGAAGCCTGACAAACAACTCTTTGCTTATCAGCACACGCGGATTGATGTTCATACACTGGAAAGACAAACAAGATGTTTATGTTATGATTGCATGTATTGAAAACACTATTACAGCTGTAAAACGGAAAGGCACTAATAAATATGTTCCAATGGTGGTTGACGTTTACAATAACAACACGGGCGGAGTTGATAGAAGTGACCAGATGACCATGTCCTTCACATGTCAGCAGAAGCGCATCAAAAAATGGTATAAGAAGTTTGTTTTTTTTTTCATCTCACAAATTTATCCACCTTCAATGCATAATTTGTTCAAAAATTGAAAGGTGGTACCCTGAGAGATTCAAAATGAGACTTGTCAATGATATAGTTTCTTTTTATGGCTATGACAGCAACGAATGCATGGGGTGGGAGGCCAAGTCTTGATTGTTTCAGAGGCATTTCACTTTTTCACTTTTTATAAACTGAATCAAAGACAGCACCTCAGCAAAGGTGCTTTCTTCGTAGAATAAAAGGCAACAGAAAGTATTCCTAATATGAGTGCTTGATTTGTGGTTAGAATATGTGCTGCACTGTGTTTTCAGTTATATCACACCAAAAAGATGTATTAATTTGATATAATATGCTGTAAAATTATTCTTAGTTAACTTTTCCCTCTTTAATTGTATTTTAAATGCCTCTTTTTAACTATATTTTTGTTTAAATGAAAACATTTAAAAATATGAAAAATAAGGGTGATTGCCCCAAATAACTCAAATGCTTGAATATAAAAATGTAACGCACTACTTAAAGGGTTAAAATTGACATGTTAAAACTGCAAGTCTTACAGAAAATACTGGTTTTCTTTGGATTCATTGCTTCAAAAGCAGATTTTAGTATATGATGATGAAAAGAATGATGTTTATAAAGATGTGTTTCATTTGATTTTAGTTCTTTTATTGTTTATGGAGAATATTTTCAAGAATATTTTCAATGTTATTGATTGCATTAAATCAACTGCTGATCATTACAATAGAAATTCACTCTTGTGAATTAGTTGCTCGAAAGAATATGGTGTTGATGTTGATCGTATGATACATGGCCAGGAAAATTGAGGCAATCAGCTATTTGTGCATGTTTTCTGCCTACCATTAATAACTTAATTATAATCTACTAATAATTTTTCACCTGAAAGTTTTAGCTTTGATTGAAATATTCCTCAAGTTATGACGGTTGCCTGTGGATCAGGAAATATTAGGGAATAGGAAAGTGCGTCAGAGAAAATCAATGAAAATATGGTGAAGTTAGGCAAAGATACAAAATCATTAAGATGTAGAAAGTTTAAAGTTTCAATTAATTTGTCAAACATTGGTAAAAGAGTCTTTTTCTGTCACATGGAAGGCAAAAAACAAAGAAAATGTAAAGGCATTTGCTTGTTTCTTTCAAGCAGTTTTGAAAGCTTCTAGCGAAATTGGAAATGATGCATCACTTTCTCCATCAGTTGGAAGAAAAAAAACAAGCAGTTCTTTGTATTGCTGACACTGGTCAAGTTAAAGCAGAGATTTATTGAGCACTACATGCATTACATACATGCAGTAATAACTTATCATTAAATTCTAATGGCAATATGAATATGTTTTTTCAAAAAATGTTCTCAGAAAACAAACTTGCCACAATTTATTAAATAGTTAGGTCAAAGTTAGCTTATGTCATTAACTTTGGTTTAGCTAAGTACTCTCATGGAATTATTATGAATGAAATCAGACAAGCTCCATATTTTCTGTGTCATTTGATGAAAGTTTAACGATACCTTCTAGAATTGTGAAATGGGTTGTATCAGATATTGGTCTGAAAAAAGGACAAGTCAAAGAGAAATATTTTGACTCAAAATTTTTTTGTCATCCTACTGCTGACAACATTTTTTGTTTATTTCATGATGCTTGGAATGATTTTAATAGAAAGTGTCTTATTCAAGTTTCAATGGATGGTGCTTCTACCAACTGATCTTCTTTATAATGAACGTGAAAATGAGGAATTACCAAAGCTGCTAAATATTAGAAGCTGTGGCTTGCACATAATTTATGGTGCATTCTCAACTTGGGCCCGGGCTACTGAATGGAATATGAAATTTTTTTTGGAAATCATGTTATGTGCTTTTTTCACTTGAATAATCTGCTCTTTTAGCCGGTGAATGCCGACTAAAAGAGTAGATTATTCAAGTTTTACTGGAAGTGACATATTTCCTTTGTTCTTTTGTTTAATTCGGTAGATAGAGGACAAAAAAAGTTGCTGATCGTTTAATTGACATTTGGCAAAATATTGAGAATTTTGGGAAGGCCTTACAAAAAATCAAAAATCTGAAATGCAAGAGTTATGAGGTTGCTTTAGATGCTGTTAAAGACAATGTGAGTGTGGCTAAACTGAAATTTTTAAATTTTTATAGCAGTACCCTTCAACCTTTTCTTACCAAGCATCAAAAATCATCGACATTGATTGCGTACTACTATGATGATATGATGCACGTGATAAAAACATTGATGGGCCATATTGTGATACCAGATGTTCTAGAGAGTATCTCATCTTGTAACCAATTACAAAAGTTTGATTTTTCAAAAACGGACAACATGCTGCCTACGATGAATGGTTTTTCTGCTGAAAAAAGCATCAAATATCTTAAATCAAAAGATGTCATATCCTTAAAAATGTTAAATGTTTTATTAAAGATTGTTGTTTATTTATCATCAGCTTGCTTGAAAAACTATTCAACAGATTGTTAGTTGATTCAGCAATCATCAAATCTACTAGTATTATTAACCCAGAAAACCTGAAGCTTCACCACAAAACATGAAGCAGCTACTACATAAGCTACTTTCAGTTAATCTTATTACTGCAAATCAATGTGACAAAGCTTTGCAAGAGTTTGCTGAGCTGGTAAGAGAGGAATCTACTGTCCATTGATATAGGTTCTACTTGGAAGACAAGAAACAATAAAAGGGAAAGGAAAAAGGAAGTGTAGAACTTTCCATTGTTAATGATGAAATAGCATTTAAAACTGAAACAAAAAGTGCCGCACGAAACATGTGAGATTTACAATAAAGAATTTTTAGATTGTGCTAAAAAAAAAGCTGGTGAATTGAATGATTTGGTAAAGGTTAAAGCTATTTTTTCTAAGGGAAAAAATCTTAAGTGCAAAGCAGAAGAGAATGAAAGAGAATTGTGTTCTATTGACACTTCCCTTAAAGTGTTGCTTGAGAAGAGGAAATGTATAATTGGAAAATAGAATAGAATCCATGGTTTAATAATTTTGTTTGGACTAACGCTTTGAAAGACTTGTGTTACACCTTTGGACACTTGTTGTTTTGTTCTGCTTTATCTTTGAAAACGCATTTTCCCTTTACACTTTGTTGCTTGGCTGCTTCTTTAATGTCATTTTGTTCAATTAATATTTGTTCACATTTAGGGATTGGGAACGTCTTATAATAGTCATGCTAATTATAAGAAGTAGCTTATTTATATGCTTCTTCATATTAAAAAACAGAATAACTATTTTTTTGTAGATGTGACAACTGTATAACAGCTGCCTAATGTTTGTAGACTACTTTAAGGATGAAAATTTTGAACTATTTGTCTAATTTTTTGTTTCCTTGTTCTCACTTCCTCTGGCTCGCTACATAAAATCAGGGAAAAAACATGTCTTTTTCAATCTTTTAAATCAGTAAATATCAGGGAATTTGGTTTTCAAATTTGGGTGGCAACCTTGTATGACTGCTTGTACCATTTACTGTTGCTTAGTTTTATAGGGTTAACTAAGTTAGCTCATGAATTAAAGAAGATTGTAAAAAATAAGCGCTTGACCTCATTGTCAGTTGGAAATATATGAAATTTTTTCGCTCACTTAATTGTGAAATTTTGTGTTACAGAGAATTATACAGGATTGTAACCCATTCTGGAAAAGCATATAACAATCAGCACAAGTAACTTTATAAAATGTTTTTACCAGTAGATTGTTCTGTTTGATGTTCATTACAACTGAAAAACTTGTTAACAGCATGATTATTCTTAAGTTATGAAATACATTTGGTTTTTATAAATGCCTAGTTTTTGTTTTAAAAAGTTCTTCATTTGCAAAAGCGAAGCTGCTTAAAGCAAAGTTAAAGTTCTATTTACGAAAAAATATACTATAATTTTACTATTTTGATGTATAATGATATTTTTGATTAATTTTTCTCAGAGAGTTTTTTTTTTTTTTTTTTTTTTTTTAGTATACTGGAGATGCTACGTATTTAGATGCTACAGTGAATGTTTGGGAATACAGAATGACAAACAATAATAAATTGAATATATATACTTTGTATGTTACAGCCGACACCCAACGCCCAGTTCATTATGAAATGATGGGATACAACTCACTGTTAGGATCACACTATGATGATTACAAAATATCATATAATTTAATGACAATGGAGTTTGGGTCAGAAGTGTTTGAAACCCCTATGGCAGGTTCGCAATTTTAAATATAAATTTACCTAATTTTTTATGGAAGGTAATAACTTTTCATATACTTGCTGTATCAAAAAAATACATATGTCAGTGGATCTTTTAAGATTTTAAATTCTATTGAAATTTTTTTACTGTATCTATTTAAGATTTTCCTGCTAGCATGTAATTTTCTACTACTGTCTGTGTACATTTGAATTAATTTTCTTGACCCTCTGCATTAGTTGTCAGAAACGCCATAAATTCATTCTCGTTCGTATGTCCAAGCATCTGTTACAGCTTTTCTCGGAATCTTCTTATTAGTTTTTTCAGATTTTTTTCTAGATGACATTAAGAGCTAGAAAGTGACAAAGCCAAAGGTTTCCTAAAACTCTTGTTAGTTAAAAATTGGGCCCAAAAATGGGTTTAGGCCAAAAAAAGGAAATTTCTAAAGGATACCTTATTCAGGATTGGGAGCTTATCAACCATTCACAGTATGGGCTTCAGAATCTTTATTAAGGGACTGTACAGTAATGTTAGGTATTACTATTATAAGTCTGCTGTAACTCATGCTATATGCTGTTGTGTAATATTTCAGTATTTTCAAATTTGATGTTGCAGGTGGTTAAGATGAAGAATAGCTAATCATTCTTTTTTTTAGGTCTCCAGTGTTCTGGGTTCCCTGGTCCTGGCCATGAAGCACGTATAGTTTCCAATCCAATGAGTGAATTTATTTATCCGGAAGACAGTCAGCATCTGGAGCCCATGTATTCAGATTTCAAAAAGCAATTCAACAAAGAACATGGGGAAAAGGAGAAGCACACATTCAAACATAATCTGAGGTTATTATTTTATAAGCGTTATATCTTTATATTTCAAAATATCTTTTTCTGTAACGCATTACCATCTATATTTCTAGTAGCAGTCAAACTTAGAGAAAACTTCAAAAGCTATAAAAGTGTCGCTTTAGCCATAGATCTGAAATGTGGCCTTATTTCCTAGAATACTAAGAAAATAGCATTACTAGAAAGAAAAAAAGTACATTTTTTTGGTTTGTGATGCTATTTCATAGTTGATCTCTGGGGTTATGCATAAAACCATTTGAAAAGGTTGATCACATGTATGTCATTTTTGTAAATACAATTATTCTTTTGATAAAGTGAAATTAAATGTATTTTAAAATATTTTATTTTATTCATTAAGCTATAAGGTTTAAATAATTGAAAAATATTTTTCCCCCACGTCATTTAGTCAGTGCTGACTAACGATCCTGATGTTCCATTTTTCTGCTGCTCTATTAAATTTGTATTAATACGTGGAAGGCTAAAATAAAACCGTTAACTGAAACCTAGAGGTTGCTTCGATTTTTATTTGATATTATAGGTATATCAACTCCATGAACCGTAAAAACTTGTCATTCAAACTGAAGATTAACCATTTTGCTGATTTCACTGCGAGTGATTTACGTAGACTACGTGGTCGTCAGACAACTCCACCTTCTCAAAGAAAAAAATTTAACTTAAATGCTAAATCTTTTGTTAAAACGATGAATCCAAAAGACATTCCCAAAGAAATCAACTGGAGATTGTTTGGTGAGATAAATAATATGATAATATGATAATTTATTCTTTTTTTCAGAAATTTTTGATCATGCATCTTGACCATGTTTCTTTTTTGAGACAAAAAATCTGCATTATTTTTGTTTTACTGAGTTCCTTCTCAGTGTATTTAAGGGGCGATTATGAGATTAGTTACTTGTTTAAAACTATTTATACGTGTTTTTTTTTTTACTATTTCCATCCGTTGAAAGTATAGCATGTTATATATTTTTAGAAAGATACAATATTTGACATCAATATGACATTAAAATAAACATGTATAAAATTGTTGAATTGGTATTACTGAAAAGTACAGGTGGCTTTCCTCATTAAAACTGCATTGGCATGAGTTATACAAATGATATAAATAAAAGTTGTCGTTATACGTTTCAGTGTTGATTCAGCATTTTATTAAACCAATTAGATTAGTCAATATAATACTTGACAATCATCTTGACATGCTGTTAAGTATGTAAAGATATATTTGACCAATCACTACACAGCAGTGCGTCATCGCAAAAAAAAATTCTCGTTATAAAACAACAATACTGATTTTTTAAATCACCCCTTAAATACATTGAGTTTTTATAAAAATTTTGATCGTTAAGATCATATTGATGTTTGCCAAACAATAAAAAAGGGAATAATAAAAATCATAATTGCTATTTTCTTGGATGTTAGTCTCGAGGAAGATCCTGTAAATATATTATAGTGTGCGTGTGTGTGTGACTCATTTTTCTTAAAATGGTAAATTCTTCCTTTTGAAATTTGTATGATGTTTTTTTTTAGAATTTTGAAAAGAAATTTCTCGTTGACCTATTAGGGGATCTTACTCTTCTCTTTGAAGCATTTTATCAATGCATTAAGTTTGTTGGAGATTCTTGTTTACTTGCAATGGAACCTTAACAAGGCTTGTTTTACTCAAGTATTATTTATGTATTGTATTAAGTAACAAGAGGCATTTAGCTGTTACAGACACATAAAATTTTTTTTTCCTTTGCAATTGTCCCATAGGAATTATGTTTCCTTTGCAATCGTCCCATAGGAATTTTGTTTCCTTTGCAATCGTCTCATAGGAATTTTTATTTTTATATTTAAGAAAAATTCACGTTTTTGTCAATTTTTAAAAAATTGTATCTCCAAAATTTGTTTTAAGTTAAATTCCCAAAGAAGACTTAATTTTTATTCATATAGCCTAAATGATTGCTATTGAAATTACCCGAAGGTTAAATTTCAAAAAGAAAGAAGGGAAAAAACTTTCAAAATATGCACCAATATTTTTGCCTGGGTTAATGAACAGATTTTGTGGAATTCAAAACCTTTACTTTCATAGGTTTTCTGTAAATATAAATATAAATATATAAATATAGCCCATGAAATAATCCAATAAAATTTTTCAGTTTGAAAAAAAAAAAAATTTGGTTAGCATACATTTTGAGTAATAAATTTTAAAGGTATATATTAATGAGCACGTATTGTTAATATTAGCTATGTTCATCTTGTTAAGAAATCTAACAAAGCGTTTCTCAAGTTTTTTTATATTCATGGATGCAATGCAGTTCTTAATTATGTCTATAAATACTGTGCAAAATTTGGATGGTGTAGCTTGAATGATTTCTGAGTTACGGATTGCACAAATTATGTGCCCTCAATACGCAGTAATGTTTAAAAACTGCTATGTTCACCGTGCAAAAAAATTAAGTGATTTAATACTAAAGTTCTAATTTTTCATTTATAGTTTGTTTTTCACCTAAAGTCATTATTTCAAAAATGTCCTTAAAATCCCAATTTATTTTTAAATTTTTCATTAAGTAAGGAAGTATTATTTCTGATATTTTTTACTTTTCGTCTGTTTTTTTTTTTAAGTATCTGCTTTACTCCATGAGTATTAATGTGTTTTAATTCTTCTTTTAATCCATTGCTAAAAATTTTGACTATAATGTTATAGTAATATTTAGAGTTATCAACTCATAATATTGCTACTCGCTTTTTGATCACTTTTGTTTTTCTGATTCAGGTGCGAATAATGTTCGCTGCAATCATGTGTAGTTATTACCGTTGGAAATTCTACAAAGCTTTTGTGACTTGTTGGATTGCAAATTCTATAATATGACAATTATTTAAAAAAAAAATTAATTAAACTTAATACACTGCATTTTCTATCAATATTTTGTCCATAGCATTTTGGAATTCAATATGTATATATTGTTTAAATATTTTTGACACTGTAGAAAAAAGAAAATTTGCTTAATTTTATTTCAAATAGTTATTTCCCTTTATTATACTTTTTTTTGTTTATTTTCATTATGGGTTTTTAAGTAGTTTGTGCCATTGGTATAAAGCTTGTTTGGCATATTTTCAGGTGCTGTGACACCTGTTAAAGACCAAGCTGTTTGTGGTTCATGTTGGAGCTTTGGATCAACTGGCACTATAGAAGGTGCTTTATTTTTAAAGGTAAGTTAAAATTATCTTTTAGTTTAAAGATGTACTGAAATTTTGTTATACTGGTTATTCTAAAAAAGATTATTGATTATTGTAAACATTATTGTTTAATGTTTAATTAATTTGATGATTTTAAGATAAGCACACGTTCCAAATTACTATTTTTGTTTATTTAGACTGGTCGCTTAGTCCGTCTCTCCCAGCAGAACTTAATGGATTGTTCATGGGGGTTTGGTAACAATGGTTGCGATGGGGGAGAAGAATTTCGTTCTTATGAATACATAATAGAACATGGAGGTATTTCATCTGAACTCAGTTATGGAGACTATATGGCTGTGGTAAGAAATATCTTTAACTTCCACTTAAAGTTTATCACAAATGTGGTTTATCGCAGCCATGTTTTTTTTTATATTAAATATTTTGAGGAAATAATAAATTAAAATTAGATTTGTAGTTTAAGAGAGATATCTTTAACAGAAGTTATTCAAGTGATATAATAAATATATACAATAATATGTTCATGATAAAATCACCATTTTTGTGGAAGCTTACGTTACATTTAAGCAATGGAGCAGGTGTTGAAGCACAAATGATTTTATTAAAAATATAAAAAAATGAAATTTGCACATATATGGAACTGACAGATATATCTGAAAGTTTTGTGTAAGTATATTTTTTTTCCAATATTTATTAATATAAGCATTTGTTAAAGGTAATGCCAGGCAAAACGAGAGTCTTAAGAAAAAAAAACCTACATTAGTTGGAGGTTGTGTTGTATTGAAATATTGTAAATTGGTATTTACAAGTTAAGGGAACATTTCAATACAAAAAATTTTTCATCTTTCAAATTTATCGCATCATTTCAGAAAATTGGCAGGTGGTCATTGTCTCATTTTGCCCCATAACCTTGGAGCAAAATGAGACAATGAAAATTTGAAAAACTAACTGAGTTATAAAAAACCTAAGTGGAAAAGCAATATATAAAGTATTATTAGTTGTTTTAGGCGAATAGTGGATGAATTAGTTTGACGTTTCATTTTATCATCATCCCAATTAGCTTGGTTAGGTTTTCGTAGATAATCCCAGACCTTTCTACAGTAAAAACTATTATTATATTTAGGATTTTAACACAAATATTGAAAATGCCTCTTAATTACATGGAGGGAAAGGTCTGCTGTAAGCAGTTTTTATTTCTAGCCTTCATGTCATGAGTGTGCTGTCTTATTTTGCCCCATCTTTAATTTGATCAAAAATTCTCTAGCAATGACTATGAAGTAGTGAAGATTTATGATGAATATCTTTTTTTTTTTCAAAACATTTTCTTTGGTTTTCTTTATAGACAAAAAGCCCACACTTAAAACTAAGCGATGAAGCCTACAGAAAATATTTCCTCTACAAGTAAAATATTAGTAAATCCAAAATTTGTAAAAAAGTTGGAGATTTACCTATTTTTGATATTTTTCTGTCAACAACACTTTAACAAACTTTCCCTTTTCAAAACAACTTTGTTTGTGCTGTAATTTATATTTCCAGGGAGGGATGCTAATACTTACAATTATATGTTTTGCTAAACCTCAAAGTTGTTTTTGAATTTAAAAAAAAAAAAAAAAAAAAAAAAAACCGCCTGGCTTAGATTTTTTGAAGTTTTGAAACTTAATGTTAATCACTTTTCAAAAAGAAGTTTGTTAAAAAGGATTAACTCTCGAGTTGTTATAGCCATCTTAAAAGAGTTATAAATCAGACACTCAATCCTAGATAAGCTAAAAAAAACTACCATAAAGTGAAATTATTTAGTTTTAGAATTTCTCTGTTGAGAATTGTCATTCTATTTGTTATCATAAGTGAATTTTGTTTCCTTATGGTAATTTCATAAGATTTCCTTCAATTGTACCCAGAAAACTATTCAAAAGTTTTGCCATTTACGGTGAAAGAATCTAAAAAACGTTATCATAATATGATTTCTATAAAAAATTTTAATCAAGCAAAATCTCTTGAAAAAAATAAATTGATTGTTTAATCTAAAATCGAAAACTCATTTTTTGAGTCTAAATTTCTTTCCTGCAGCAGCTATAAAAACAATATCGACTAATATCAGTTTGTTTTAACAAAGATATTAGAATTCTCCTTTAACTTTAGTTAAAAGGTCTAATTTTATAGATTATCCAGGCAATCCCTCAAATTTTTTTTTAATGGAGTAGTGGTGGTTGGGATAGATTTTTGTTCTAGATACTCTTTGCATACTTTTTACAGGTGGCATCAATGTCTTGTCTAAAAACTCAAAATACTGAAAGATTGTTTAATGCTAACTGTATTCAAAACTGGCTGGAAGTCTGCTACCAGTGTGTGCAAGCTATTTATAAGTGATAACCATTCTTCAGTCTAAACAGTGCTGAAAAAACTTTTTTCAAGCTCCCACATAAACGCTATCATTCTGCATCGATAAAAAAATTTGTATCAAACCAGTTATTTATCTGATTTAAATATGTACTTTAGATAAATTTTTTTTTGGAGATATAGTCTCATTAGTGAAACTTTCCACAAAGTCTCAAACTTACATTCTTTCTTGAAAACCAAATTCTTCAAGATTTTTTTAAATTTTGCGTTTATAAAGTTATGGAATGTTTTTTGTTAAGGGTATAATTACGTTTATTTATTTTTTACTAAAGAAAAAAAAAGTTTTGATTTTTCACTGATCTTTAAGTAAAATAAACACACTTTTATCCTACCTCTTCATTGCAGTAAACGACAAAACTCATTTATAATCAACAAATAAAAGTTTATAACTTGCTAAAACTTTTTAAAAAGATAGGAAAAATGATCAATATATAAAGGTTTTCGCTAACATGGCAAGCTTGTTGGCAAACCAAAGTTAAAAGTTGTGCATGGTAATTGTTGATAGAAGAAAACTGCAACAGAATTCAACAAACAACAAATCTTCTGAAACTACCAGTGATTAATATACAATAAAGCTGTAAATGGAAATAAATTATCTATCGACAGTATCGAAATTTTTTTGTGATTTGGTTTTGATTTGGTAACTAACAACAGATAGATGTTCTCTATTGTCTCGATTGAATTATTTTGTACTGTTTTAATATCATTATTAAAGAAATGGGGAGGCGAGACAATATTATCTCGATTGAACTATTCTCTACTCTTCAAATATTAATAAAGAAATGAGGAGGCGAGACAGAATATGAAAAAAAAATAAGCACAAACTTCGCCTCAACTTTTGCCCCAAAAATCGGCATGTATTTTCAGTGGAGTCAGCAAAAAATACCTTCCTTACTATAGAATATTTTTCGCGTTAATGCAAAATGAGCTCCAGCTGTAAAGCTTTCATGCGACACATCAATCAGACATGTTTACAATACTCAACAAAATAGTTTTTTTTTTTTTTTTAATATTTAAGGTAAGATTTTATTCAACTTTTATAACTTTCAACAGCTTGCAGTCCACTTCTGAACATTGTGAACATTTTTTTATATGTTCAACAAATGGGTAGTGTATTTTTAAATCTGAGAATCAGAGATGAAAAAACAATAGAACAGTAAAGAAATATTTTTGTGAATTATTGGTTAGCAGTTTTTTTTTTTTATAAATGGTATGATTTTAGAATATAATAAATTATGTCAAATTTATTATATTCAATCTTTATTCTATTAATATCTTTCCATTCATATCCTTTGTTGGTTTCTATTATTAAAGAAATGAATTATAATAAAGAAGAAAGTTTACTTTTAATTGCTTAGCTATGTTTAGCGGTCGACAATGAGTTTAGTTAATGTAAGCAAGCCTTTAAATAGTCATACCAATGCTAAGCCCCACATCCCACCATTTAATTTTTCGTATATTTTGGTTAATTGTTTATGTCATTAAAAGTAGAGAGTTAGATTTTCATCATTTATTCATTTGTCATTTGGCATCATGTCTCTTCTTTATTTCTCCCGGACATGATTGCGACAGAAAACAATTTGAAACGGACAAACCACTAATCCTATCGAAAATTGACCGTTGACCAATGCTTATTTGCAGCCCTGCATTTGCCTTGGTTGAAAGTCTGTAAATATTTTCAAATTACTCTAGAGCTTTTGAAATTGCAAATTTTCTGTGCAGAGCAACCATGGTGGACTTGCTCTGGGAAAGAAAGGGATGGCAGATAAGGAGAAGGAAATATTTTGAATCTTCTCCTTAAAACGTTTAAATTATTAGAAATATATGTATTTCCTGATGGTGTATGAGCAAAATTTAAAAAAATAGTAGGCTCTTCCAGATACAATACCTTAGAGAAAATTTTTCAAAGCTAAGTGATTCCTATAATTTGGTAACTATCCGCTCGTCTGGTCAATCTTCTTTGAAACTATTTTTTTGGAAATTTTACATGAATTTATAAGATCACAATTTGGTAACAATGAATCATTTTAGGTCTGAATTTTTTGGAAATTATATCGAAATTTGTCTATTACTTCTTCTTATAGTTTTATGTCCATTTTCAATGCTAGCATGGGTTAGCCTATTATTAAACAATTTTCTGTTAAATTTTGAATAGACCTTAATTGCGACAATAGAACGACGAAAAAATCAACTCTCTTCACGTCGCAAAATTTAGTGTCCTTGAAAATTATGTGGTATAAAATTGTGTTTTTTTATTCGTTCTTTCTTTTTAGGATGCATATTGCCATCAAAACAAAAGTAATGTTGCAGCAGAAATTCAAAGTTATGTTAATGTGACTTCAGGGGACATGGATGCTCTAAAAATGGCGATTGCTAAAGAAGGGCCGGTTGCTGTAGGGATTGATGCTGCTCATTTAGCATTTGTGTTTTATTCACATGGAGTTTACTTCAACCCAGAGTGCGGTAAATAGACTTGATTAAATTATAATAGCCGGCTAGTATTGTTCTTTTTTTATAATAGCTGGCTAGTATTGTTCTTTTTTATAATAGCTGGCAAGTATTGTTATTTTTTTAAAACAGCTGGTTAGTATTGTTCTTTTCTTATAACAGCTGGCTAGTATTGTTTTTTTCTTATAACAGCTGGCTAGTATTATTATTTTTCTTATAACAGCTGGCTAGTATTTTTCTTTTCTTATAACAGCTGGCTAGTATTGTTCTTTTCTTATAACAGCTGGATAGTATTGTTCTTTTCTTATAACAGCTGGCTAGTATTGTTATTTTCTTATAACTGCTGGTTAGTATTGCTCTTTTCTTATAACAGCTGGCTAGTATTGTTCTTTTCTTATAACAGCTGGCTAGTATTGTTATTTTTCTTATAACAGCTGGCTAGTATTGTTCTTTTCTTATAACAGCTGGCTAGTATTGTTATTTTTCTTATAACGGCTAGCTAGTATTGTTATTTTTCTTATAACAGCTGGCTAGTATTGTTCTTTTCTTATAACAGCTGGTTAGTATTATTCTTTTCTTATAACAGCTGGCTAGTGTTGTTCTTTTCAAAATAAGCCAATTAGCAGCCTTTCAAAAGAAAGTTTTTACCGAAAAATCGGGAAATTTTGGGGATTGCTTTCTAAAAATGGCCGCTTTATTGATTTTACCACACATTCACATTATTAAACTGATTCAATTATTCAACACAACAACGCACATGACGTGCTGTTGGACGAATGGCGGAGGAAATGTAATGACTTGTTACCTTGAGACATATAACTGTGTATAATGAACTGCCAAGATAGTTGTAATACTACCTTTTTTTTTAATCGTTTAATTAATCGTTAATCATTTGTAAAGGTGGATTTAGTTAACCAACTACGGCTTAAAAACGAAATAATTGATAAATAAAAACTTTCTGTCATAAAACGGGAGTGGTTAATCAAACACTCACAAATTTTTTAATGATTCTGTACGTGTACGAACTGTTTATGTGTTCAGATTATATAAGGACGTTTTATAAAAAATTTGCGTACGAGAAAGAAGTGATTGGGGCAATTGTAGTAAGTCGGACTTTCAGAAAGGGCTTGGAAGATAGGGTTTGCATCCATATGCGCATTTTTCTTAACTTTATTTTGTTAATGTTAGGAAACAAACCAGAAAATTTGGATCATGCAGTACTTGCGGTTGGATATGGTGTTCAGAATGGTCAACCTTATACTCTTGTGAAAAATTCATGGTCAACACATTGGGGAAATGATGGCTATGTTCTGATGTCTCAGGTAGATAACAACTGTGGTGTGGCCACGGATGCAACATACGTAATTTTGAAATAGTGCTTTGATATATGCTTATAAATAAATTGTTGTTATTTTTGTAGTTTTTTTTTTTTTTTCTTCAATAATTTGTTCATAAACACTTATGGCATCTTTTATAAAAACTAACTTATTAAAAGTAGTATGTAAACCAAAAAGTAAAAAGTTCAGCGTTGGATTATTTTGAAGCCTGATTCACACTGATACAAACAAGTAAATCCTACTGTTTTGCTATTGAATTTGCTTATGTTAACGTTCAATGCAAATTAAAAATAATTGATTTTTTATGGATCAATATCTTAATTCTTAAAAATTTTAAACTTAAAAAAAATATGTAATAATGGGTAGCTTCAAGTAATTGCCTTCAGGGTAAGAAAACATTTCTAACTTCGTCAAGATTGAAATAACTCACGTTTTATTAATTTATTTTTTGATATTAAATTAAAAATTGTAATTTTTATAAAAAGAACTTATTTTCGTTATCGTCATTTTACTAGATACAAATTTTTTCACTGTTTCCAGGGGAGGGATGCTGATACTGATTATTGATTTTTTTTTTTGTAGATTATGAGGACACTAATCCTTCATCTTGAATCTTTGGGGGAAAATTAGGAGACCAAAATTTTTAATAGGGTTTTCGCAAAAGTTTCGGGTATTTTTCTACCATTATGTATTAAATGAACGAACTTTTAATTTCCATAAATCCTGATGTAATATGCTATTGACCTCAAATTTAGGTACAAGGACTAAAATATAACTTAGAACTAATTTTTTTTTTTAAATAGTGATGTCAAGCCTTTTCAAAAACAATAACTTAGAAAAAATCATTGGGTATCAAGTGAAAGACTAAATCATGCGATTTCCAAAAAGGTCTCATTTGCCTCAATAGCTGCTACGGTTCAATAGTTATGACTGTTTGAAATCGCAAATTTCATCAAATTTCCTGTCAAAATCTCTTAACCTTTTTGACATGAAAGTGGGGACAAAAGAGGGTGTCAGGGGGTAAATTTTGACATATCGGGTCATAACTCAACCAAAAAAATTCTAAATAACCTCAAATTTAGCAAGAAGATGCAAAAAAAAAACCATAAATTTTTTTAAAAAATATTTTTTCAGGGGGAAAATAAGGGGTTTTCAGGAGGTAAATTTGTCTTTCAGGGGGAAAGTAAGAGAGTAACACAAAATTTGGCAGGTAGATGCTGAAAACAATTTTTTACACAAAGCCATATATTTCTTTAGAGAAATTTTTAACAAGGCAAAATATGGGCAGTTAAAGAGGTTAAATGTTAAAACATTATTTGTAGCCTAAAAATTACCGAAAACATAAAATTTTATGACGTGTAGATGCTAAAAACAAATGATTTACTGGATGGAATATATATGTTACAAAAATCAACGTATTAATCTGAAAACCTGTATAAAAAAACAGTAAAGGTAAAAAAAATATTAAATTATATTATGTTAAAATCATAACGTGCGTGGTTATTCCAGTCCCATCGTTAAACAAATATAACGATACTATTCATAACATTACACAAAAAGCATTATTGAAAAGTAGTTTTTAATAGATATTTTTTAGATAGCAGTGATAAAAGAGATTCTGATGGAAGCCTTTGGTCTATTTTATATGGTGCTTAATTTCCGGTAGCTTCTTTCTGCCAACACTCATACTCAAAACGTTAAAGTACAGCTCTCAAACTTCATCAACATCAAGTTTTTCTTGTTTTAGTGCACATATTTG
>JAUZNK010005438.1:0-26054 GCA_035046665.1 Euphysa ruthae
GAGACTAGGCGTTCCCTTTAAAACCTCTACAGGAACTATTCAACGGGACTGATATTGTTTCACGTCTTCAATAAGTACTCCTAGAAAATCTGTTTTGTTAATGTTGTTTTCGATGATGTTGATGCTTCTCTTTCTGCGGCTAGTAATGGTAATAGTAATGGTGCTTGTGAGGGTAGGAATAGTGATGTTATATGGCGCCTACTTTCAGTTTTAGTGAAGTCTTCTCCTGTTTTGTAGTTAAAGCTCCATACCTGATTTTCTTCTTGGTTTTCAGAGCATATTTTTGTTTTCATATATATTTTGTTTTCCATGGTTTATTTTTACAGTAAAAAATTAAAATACTAAAAAATACGACAACCGAAAAAACGTTTTTTCTCTGAAGTCATTAAATCGAAGTTAAATATTTTTTTTCGCATGTAACACAGCACAAAATACACAAACTCGATTGGTCGTTCTAAAATGTTGTTGTTTTTTTTCGAGCTGAGCGATTGGAAAAAATTGAATCAAGCTAACTTTGATGGGAACGGAATTAAGCGAAAGTTTTCTGATCACGTGATGTAAAAAAATGAGATAGCATGGCCAGAAGGTTTTATGTTCCGTTCCACGGAAAATTCTGAAAGTTGAAAACAGCCTTATAACATTAAACACGCCAGAAAAGTTTGACAAAATAAGGTATTATTAGTGTGGTGTTAACCCGAACACCAATATAGTGCTGCTGCCATTTCTTTTATATGCAAACATGCCTCGATCAATTTTTTGTGATGTGAATCAATATGTGTGCGAATGTAATCCTAACATAATATAGTATAGTCGATGTATACTGGAATCTAGAATTTTAAACCCTTTTGATTGGTTTATTTCCAATGAACTAATCATTCATATCAGCGATGATAACACTAAACAGATATTTTTGACTGTCTATGTATAAAAGTGCAAAAAATTTTTAGTAGTGACTCATAATAAAAATTCTCAAGCGCATTCTATATTAGCTATGTTTTCACTAATTTCCTCATAATCCTCTACATCCCTAAATTATTTTTATGTCATGCCCCTGAATAAATATATTCCAACATTTTTTTTGTATGAGAAATCCTTAAACCATCTGCCCTTATATTAACCACATTCTTAAACTTTCTAAATAACACAACCCAACAAATTTGGACATTCCATAAACGCAGTTTTTTCATATTCTCAAAATTTGAACGTTACGTATCTCTGCAATTCTTTCAGAATTTGACATAAAGCTCATCCATATATTTACCACTTCCTAAAACATTTTACGTTTTTAATCCCCTAGTTAACCACATTGCCATATTTTTAATTTCCCACACATACTTCTTATAAATTCTGTACCACTTTCATTTTAACAGCATATTAATTATTTCCATACCATGTAGCTAGTAATTTTTCATATTCCAAGTTCAAAATGTTTTATATTCCACATTCTGTTCAAAATTTTCTAAATCCTGCTCCGCCATATTAACTGAATTCTTAATTCTTCTGCAGAGAACATTAGCAAACTTCTACTTAACTAAATCTTCGTAATATTACACCATGTTCTAAAATTTCTCTTATTACACAGCTTAAATTTCTTAAAATTCCACATGTCTAAATTTTTGGGAATTGTTCACACCTAAAACCACAAATTTTTTATTTCATAACCTATAAGTTTCCGCGTGACACAACCCAACATTTTCCACATCAAAGTACCATCTTCCACCTCACACAAACCACTGTTTCCACATCACACAGACCATCAATTTTCGCATCACTTCACCCATTACTTTTCACATCAAACTAACAATTATTTTTTCACATTTCATATTCTAAATTTTCAAATTCCAAATATGTGATTCCCATATCCCAAAATTTAACATATGCATCATCTAAAGAGTTAACACATCTCTAAAATCTTCATACCTCTAATTTATCAGATTTTTAATGTTTTCCTCATAAAATATCCTAAAATTTCCTGCATACTCAAATTTTACACACTTGACACATTCATACACACTCACACCACATAAAAAAATTTCCCATTACGTAATTGTAAATTTTACAACGTAGTATACTAAAGAAGTTATCGAATGAATAATTAGTAGCGATTAATTTAACAACCAATAATGAAAAGAAAACAGTTAAACAGCTTTTGGAAACTTAAAAACTCATCGGAAATAATCCTCATGAAAATCTGGACATAAAAAAGAACATTAATGGTGACTTGTGAGGATGCAGGTGTCATAAATTTATCGTTTTAAGTTGCACACTCCCTTAACACCTTAATTTTCAACACACTAATCAAATCTAGCCTCCTATACAAAACAATAATGTAAAAAAATAGAAATTTCTGGTCTGATTAACCCCTCAAGTGTCACCTTTTTAAATTTAAAAATAATATTCGTTGATCTGCTTTGTTTCGATACATAACCTAGAACCAAATTAAACTAAAATAAGGCTGAGTTTAATTTGGACGAGTCTAGCGCACATGTTTGGAATAAAAATTCGCACGAAAATTGCCTCAAATAATTTAAACTTTGACAAAACGACATATTAATACGTGAGTTACGCTTAAATAGTTAATTCCAACAAGCTAAGTTTATCAAATAAAAATCAATATATAAAGGTTTGCGAAAGCAAGGCAAGCTTGTTGGCAAGCCAAAGTTACAAATGGTATATGGTAATTGATGATAGAAGAAAACTGCAACAGAATTCAACAAAAAACAAGTTATCTTAGGCTACCAGTGATTAATATACAATAAAACTGTAGCTTTTGATTGGGTTTTGATTTCGTCAGTGTTGCCTCAATTTAATTATTGTCTAATGTTCAAATATTATTAAAAAAGAAATGGGAATGCAAGACAAAATATGAAAAATAGGCACGAATTCAGGCACCAATTTAGGTTCGAAATTTTAGTCCTAATTTTGGTTCGAATTGATGCCAAATGAGCTCCAGTAAAAGAGCTCACTACGCTCGCTTTTTTGATTTCGCAATAAACCATGAAAACATATAAGCTATGAGCAGAACTTTAAAAGGTAACGCAATATAGAATGATCCCACAAAAACTCATAATCCATTTGCATATAATAACGACAAAAATGAACATTCCAGGTAATAAAGTCCAATTTTGGTTTGTACCCATACTCAAATTTTTCTAAAATCTTTCCATGCCAAACTTTCGTGCAGAAACCTTGTAGTTAAGATTAAAACTCCTAGCAAATTTTCCACTCCTTAGATGAAATTCTCAGATATGTAAACCTTTAAACAATGGTGTACACCATTTTCTTTTATACCTATTACCTACCTATTAACTATTACCTATTAACTATTACCTATTAACTATTACCTATTAACTCCCTATTACCTGAAAATATGAACTTTACAATGTGGTATAATATAATACATGTTACTATTACTATTTCTTAAATATGAAGATTACAATGTCTAAACTACTTGTAAAATAAAAATAAAATTTCTAGGTGTTACCGCTGATGTAAATATTTAAACACCATGTCAATCTGCCTTTTGAATAATTTCACCAAATCACAAAGAGTTTATCCAAAAATTAATGGTTAATATGGGAGTGTAAGAGGTACAAAATTTAGAGATCAAAAAAATAAAGGGAATATGAAACATTAAGTGATTTATAAAGAAGTCATATTTAAAAAGAGACATGGGTTAATTTCTGGGATGTAGGAAATATAATGATACGAAATATGAGATTAGAAATAACTTAGGGACATGACAAATTATGGGTTGTGTGAGATGGAAGATTGTTAAATGAAAGTAATATGGGTGCTGAATCCGGAAAATGTAGAGTATATAGAAAATTTGGGGAAATAGAATGTGAAAAATTATGGGTTTTGAAAATTTTCAGGATAGAATATATGCTAAGTAAAGAATTTTAATTTAGTTGAAGTTCAATTCAAGTTTTAGGTTCTTAAAATAACTTGATCTTCAATTATCTAAATTTTTTTAGGAGATAAAAAATTGAAATTTGCATACTGCGGTGGTTAAAAAATTCTTAATCTCCAGTGGTATAAATATTTACCTTTCGCATAAATGTTTACCTCCTAATCAGTTAATCATAGATAAAATGTCTAATCCTTGCAATGAGGTGGACCTATCGAAGTAAACGAGCTTATAAAACAAAAAAACCCACAGTAAATTTTCTCATTATATATAGATCAATACACGCAAAATTGATAGTCCCATATTACATTTACATTTGAAATTTAAATCAAATTTCTCTAATTTCTTCTAATCCTTTTAAAAAATGTTAAAAAAACAAAAAAACGGAATAATTATCTTTTCAAATTAAATGACCAATTTTTAAATTAAGAGTAAATATCGCACATATTCAAATAAAATAGCTAATACTGTTTTAAATAAAAATAAATATTAATTACCAGTGGCATTGGGTCTAATATGTTTCATTTTGCTAGGGAATTTGATTTTATCCCAAACTTCGCTAATGTCGCCGTCAACCTCACTAAAATCATAATAATATGTGGAATTTAATTCTTAAATCACGGGGGAAGCCACACAATATGTTTTTCCTCTCTTCAGATGCTTTACTCAAAGAACTAAGCATATTATGTTAATGTATATAGAAAATGATATGAAATTTTATTTATTCAAAGATTTTACCTGGTTGCCATGGTTATCGGCTGAAAAGTGAAAAATACATAAAAATTATCATAAATCACAATAGTGAGCTCCTGCCTCATGTATATTGACTTCTTTTTGCCCATGTTTATCATCTATGCTATACATACATAGATACATACATTAAATCGTGTTTTAAGTAAGAATAATGATTTTAGTGAAGGTAAAATGTTTTCTAAGCACAAATCGTGTTTTCAGTGAAACAAAAGTGGGTTATAAACAGGAATTGTGTTTATAGTGAAGGAGAAGGGTTTTCTAAGCACGAATTACGTTGTTAGTGAAGGTGAAGTGTGTTCTAATCACAAGTAAAATTTTTAGTGAAGATGATATTTTGTCTGAGCACGAATCATGTTTTTAGTGAGGGTAAATAATATCTCATCCTCCCGCAGAGCAGGATTTTATCAAGTAGTTTGGGTTATAAGTAGGTAATGATATGGCGAAACTTTTGCTGGTGTAAATACACCGAAAATACTAAGAAATCTTGCTAAAAAGCAGAGTTGACATGCTTCCATGTAAGAAATTATTCTACTTTATTTTTATGTAAATTTTCTCGTATATATATATATATATATCATCTTATATATCATATATTTCATACATCGACTTATAAAGGTAGATAGCATTGTTTACAAAATAAGAGAGGTCGAGCCTCCAGTTGCGATTGCAAACAAAAAAACGTTGAATTTTTTATGTTAAGCAACTCGTAATGTGTTTCATCGAATATTCCTAATTTGATGAAATCATCAAATTTTAGCCAGTTTTAATGATCGTTGTTTGTTTTGATAGATAAGAACATAAGAATTTGACAGGTTGTTTCAATTGTTATCTTGAATCTGTTTTTTTTAAATCTATAGCAAAACTGCTATAACTATAGTTTATAACGATTGTTTTTCTCAAAACTCATCAAATTAAAATGTTAGAAGGAAACTGTGCGATTTTGTAAGTTCTTCCCCTTTCCAATAACATTTGAGTACTGAAATAATTGTTTTTTTAGACAATGATAACTTAAATTTAATTAACGCTATGTGAATAAAAAATGGGAGCCTCAACGGACACTCTGAATTTACTAACACATATATCTAATATATATCTTTGTTGCTTCTGTTCTATATAAAGTCAGAAATAAACATCAGAAAAAGCTACCTTGAAGACTCGGTACCGTTGCAAACTCCCGCAACATTTTGAAAAAACATTGAACTGAAAAAAAAAAAAAAAAAATAAATAAAACCACATATCATTATTTTGGAATGGGAGCATTTGACCACAACCTATTAAAAAATTTAGGGTAAAGGTTAAAGAGATTTTTAATTTTACAGGAGCTTTGATCTATAATTTTTGAAAATGTCTTAAAATGTTTAAACTGTTAAAGATAACAACTAAAACTTTATATACTAGCATTCATTTAAATAAATATTTTACGTCTCCTAGTTTTAAAAGTAAATTCTAAACGTATTTTTGCACAAAAATTAACATACGTTGTAATAAATGAACATAAGATACTTTACCAAATAAAAAGACTGGAGTAATTTAATAACAACATATCTCGCATAAAAAGATTCTTCAACATTACATATTAAAATCCGAAGCTGTAAAAAACATAAAAAACATATATTTGGAGATATTTGAAACATTATATACAAAACACTCTTTATCAAAAAGTGATGGTTAATTATTTAAATCATTGCTGCATCATTAGAGATTCATTAGGGATCAATTTAAATAAATCTTTAAAAAATTTTCGTTTTAGAAATATATATTTTTTTAAAGTAATTCTCCAGCTACATTGCTCCTTTTATTCTCAGTGGAATATACAACAGCGTTCTCCTAAAACCTTAGACAATTTAATTGATAACCCATATATAATATCATTTTTAGCGACGTTTCGGGAAACAGTCTATTTCATTCTTTAGGCCAGTTAAAAGTAATATTCTATCTTTTATATAAATTAGTAGCAGGTTCACATAATTATGCAAAATATAGAAAGGAGTAGTGAAGTTGGAAAAAAATTTCTTTTCTAGTATCTTTTTGTTATGGGGTGGAGAGGATTTCGGGCAAAATGTATGAAATGCAATGGTGATTAAGCTGGATTTATAAAGTGGATGGATTCTTTAATTTTACTGATTTATTTTCTCATCCATGATGATGGTAAAGAATTAACAAATATTTATTTTTAGGTATCTATGGAAAGCCATTTAAAGTGAACTTAAGGTGCACTCATGACGATAGTTAGGTCATTAATTTTTTTTTTTTTTTTTTATCAATAAAATGACAGCTGTTTTAATCAATTTATAAGTTAAACCTTATAACCAAGGCAATTTGTTATTTATTTATGGGATATATCAACGTTAATAGGCTGCCCGAATCTTATGAAATTTTAATTAATTTTTATCTTTGGTTTTTGCTGTGGGTCAATGACAATTTGGACACATCAAAAAAATTTTTTCGAAAAGGTGATCCTGGCAAGATATCAATCTGAGATGAACACAATCTGTCAGTGATCTAAGCAGGAATATTGTTTTTAGCATAGGTGAAGTGTTTTAAGCAGAAACCCTTTTTTTTTAACGAAAGTGAAATGTGTTCTCTGCATAAATAATGTTTTTAGTGAAGGTAAAGTGGTTTCTAAAATGGAGTGACTTTAGTACTGAAGGTGAAGTAATTTTTAAGCAATGGTCATGTTATTAGTAGCTATAACTGAAGTGTGTTCTTAGTATAAATAATGTTTTTAGCAAAGATAAAATTTTTTCTAAATACGATTCAACAATCATGACCATATAATATGAAATTTTTATCAAATATTAGCACAAATTCACATTTTACGTATGTTATAAATGATATTCTCGACCAAAATTGCAAAAATGATAACAAACCCAAATGAGTAAGGACTTGTAACTTTCATCCCTTAGATGCAGCAGAGAAAAAAATTTAAATCTATTAACCAAAAGATAAACCTGTATTTGAATATACCAAGGGTGGTGTATCCATATTTTTAACAGCTTGTGGTATTTTTTTTTTTTTTTTTTTTCAATTAATAAGGTGTCTTAATGTCGTATAAGTCTCATAATGTTTGGTCATGGTTGTAGTTCTTAGTGACAGGAAATTGCGTTCTAAGCAGAGATCATGTTTTAGTGAAGTTAAATCGTGTTTTTAGTAAGAATTATGTTTTTAGTGAACTTAAAATGTGTTCTAAGCACAAATCGTTTTTTCAGTGAAAGTAAAGTGGGTTCTAAACAAGAATTATGTTTATAGTGAAGGAAAAGGGTTTTCTAAGCAGAAGTAAAATCTTTAGTGAAGAAAATTTCTGGACCATCACTCGAAACTACGAGTTCCTATTCTCTTAGTTAATTTAACTACATTTCTTTCTAAATAAAACATTTTCCAGTTATATCAAGGATGATATCAAAATGATGACCATCATCCAAATTGGTTTCTTTGATGATATTGGATCTATCAGTTTTCGATCAAATTCCTGAGATTAGACAACTGACGAACATTAAGCATCGCTTTAATAAAATATAACGTAACCCGTGATCTCACACGCATTTCGATTCACAGTGAGTGTGACCTTATCACAAAAAAAAGGACTCATTATCATCAAACTTTGGATGTGGTACAGAGACTTACGATTTGAGCCAGTCTTTTTATACTAGTAAGCATTTGGCCTAGACACCTGGTCGGGGTTAGGAATCATTTGAAGTCAATAACGGGACATTGGTTACAATGAGAGGATTCGGCAAAGGGCACACCGGCCTCAAAACATTTTGCGGTTTGACGAATATTCCATATCCTATGCAAATGTAATACTTTTTCAGCATAAGTTGTTACATGCAGCTCCATGCACATCGTAAAAGTTTTAATGATGCAACAGAGCAAAAGGAAGGCGTTTTGTATGGTCCCGAGTTGTTTTAGTTTTAAATATTTCATTATGTATATAATATTGGTTTATATTCATTTTAAACTTCGTTTATGGTTTTTTTCTGCAAAACATTTTTTCATTAATAGAATTAAAACTAGAATAATTTAAATAATATAATAATAAGAACTTTAAATGGATTGAAGTTTGGTTTCACTTGTCTGCTAAGAAAATTTGAACAATCAATGTCTTTTCAAAACAATATTTTTCTCATCTCATAACTTTAAACCCGTTTTTCTCTGTTAAACTTTTTTCGGGACGCTGCGGTTTATATATTTAGAAGCAACATCCAAAATGAGCTTAAATTTTCATATTATTTTTGTAAATTTTACTTTTGTTCTTTCGCAGTTGTGTTCATTTTCTATTTTATCTTTTGATTTATTTTCTGAAATTTCTTTATTAGCAAATAACTTAAAAATTGAAAAATATGTTTAAAAAACTGTAAAATGCGATTATCTCGTTACCTAGTATGTTTTTTGAGACGCTGCAGCCAATTTCTTTTTCCAATTCGTTTGAAATTTTCAGGGGTTGTTTATTTATATAAAATACAAGCAATGATTCATTTTCGAAATTTTGTGTAAAAAATTTTCAAAACCTTTCTGGAACCAATATAATTTCCAAATTGCTGACATGGCAAATTGACCAACCAACGTGTAAATTTTAGTTAGAATAGGAGAATATTCTGTGTGGTCAGTGCGACTTCACGAAAAGTTTTTAAAATCAACGAGCTTATCTTTTAATACTGAATTTTTTTTTCTCGAAGTTTTAATACCACGAATCTTTTACCCTTAAAACGCATCCTTTTTGTCGAAAATCTAATATTTTAATTTTTTTACCCTTATGATCTTACACCTTCTTTTTTCGAAAACCGTCAATCTTTTACTCTTAAGACCTAACAACTTTTTTACATGAAGTGTCTTAGAGCTGTTATCCAACGTGTCCCGCTTGTGTCAAAAGATAAAGTGAAATTATCTAAAATTTAAAAATTTATTATTATTTGTCATTTTGTATAATTTACAATATATATGAGATTTTCTAATAACGAAAACAATATAAAAATCTTGTAAACTCCAAAAATAAGAAGTATTTTAAAAATACTTTATAGTAAGAAAAATGAACTCATAACAGTAACTCATGAAAGCAAAAAAATACTAATAACACAACGATCACAGCCTGGTTAATTGATGTGTCGAGGAAATGGGACAGAGTTGATTATAACCAGAATAAAGCATATATAGCTCTTATAACAAATAAGATTTAACGTAGTAAAAGTACTAATTACATGTTTCAAACTTTGCTTTGCTTTTAAAAAATTAGAATGGCAATATTTTGAGAATGGATGAAAATTTTAAACCTTTTTTTCAGGAAACGAATTTCAATATATTACATCGAATTCAAAAAATGTGCATTTTTGATGAAATATTTGAAAATTTTTTTAGTTATTGCACTTCGTACGTAACGCTAACCATGTGAATTTAAATACTTGAAGCAAGGTCACTTAGAAAATATCCTTTAGTCCAAAAATGAACCCTTTTGGGAAATATGATCGGAGAGCATAAAGAAGTTATGCAAGTCGAGAATTTAAGGCTTGAACAATTGAAATATTCTTAAAGAATCATAGGCTTTTATTTTCTTGCCTCTAAAAATACGTTAAAATTTGGCTAACATTCTAGAATAGAACAGTTATAATTTTTTTTTGAGATAAGAATAATAATAATCAAAGCAAAGTATTGACATAATCATTACGTATTATTATCTATTCTAGGTCTCAGTTCTGTCATGGTCGAAAAAGCAGAATCGAGCCCAATATCTTCAGAAGTCGACTTTCTCAAGTGCATGCTACTCACAGTTACTGACCCGCTGACGTGTAAATGGGTTATCACAGCTTTTCGGTAAACTATGTCTATGTGAGCTATCGCGGTGAGTCAACCCACGAACATCTAACCCCGCATATGAGCAAGATTTTCGCGTTTTATCAGCTTGGCATAATCCTTCTTGCGAAGATTTAGTTACGCCGCGTGCCCCTTCAGTATTTCCTGACACGCCATGTGTGTGAGCACCCTCAATTTTTGCATACATTGTGCTTATATAAGATTGTAGCGATTGGCAAGTTTTCTGAAGAGAACTGCACCGATCTTCCATTATCTAAGAAATATAATGCAATTGATTGATTGCCTAAGTATGTTCACAAATTCCAAAAAGATGCAGAGTCATTATTTACTTTTAAATATTCTTTTGAATGACGTCTAGAGAATCAAAATAAGAAATTTAGGATTAAAAGTTAATGAGCAACTAAAAAAGTAAAAAAAAAAAGTCCTTAAAGTGCTAAAGGACAAAAAAATATAAAAAAGTAACAAAGGATAATCTTATCTTTTAGTAAGTACATATTAGATATAAATTGAGGAAATGTATAAAATGATTTTTCAAAATTATCAGTAGCACCATTAAACCAAAAGAAAGCTAAAGATATATTCCTATTTTTGACTTACAACAACTTACGACTTTGTAACTTCCGCAAATAACAACCTGTTGCAATTTAAGAAGAATTTAATGATTAACCTAAGACTTGCCCGTTCACCAACTTTTTTCAAATAACGAAAGAATTTGTTCGTCATTTTAAGACTTTTTTTGTTACAACATTGAAATTATTTGTTATATTTGTTAAATTAATAAAACAATAGAGAAAAACACAGATTCTTACAAAATGCTGATTCTTGAATATATCTAAGCATGAACTTTTTTTATTCAATATAGCCAAAAATAAAATTCCTTAAAATAATTCCGAACAATATTAGAATTTTTTTGGTTTGAAAACTTGATCACATTATGAGTTTAAATAATTTATCAAGTCTACGTTTTGGAAGAAAACCTGCCCCTGTCGTCATGCAATATACAATGAATTAAAAAGTAATGCCGAATCTCTGCATAATGAAAGCAAGAAATTTTGAGCAAAATATTAATAAAATACCTATTTTTTGGGCTTGCCTACTCAACCCAAAAAATATTTAACCCAAAATATTATGAATAAAATTTTGAAATCTTAGTGTAATTGAAACGTAACCTTTTGAGAAAAAAGAAAAAACCTTTTTTTGGGTATATTTCGGTGATTTGTCTTATAATTATAGTGCAGCCATGCTTTGCACGCACGCAAATATACACGTACACACATACACACACAAATAAACACGCACACCCATACACACACAATTAAACACACACGCACATACACAGATAAGTACATACGCACCTATGCATATATGCACCTATGCATATACATACTTACAGATACGTACATACGCACCTAGGCACATAAGTACATACGCATGTACCTACGTACATACAAGTACATACATACACATATATACATTCACATACATACATACACATACATACATACACACACATACATACACACACATACATACATACACACACCTACATACACACACAAAAATAATGCATTGCATGCATTGCATACATTACATACAATACACATTACACACACATTACGCACACACACACACACACTACACACACACACATCATACATGTTATATAATACACAGATTATTAAGCTACCTGCATTTCAATTTTATGTTTTTTTTGTAAATTTTCAATATCAGCACGATGCTCTCTAAATTGCTTTTCCTAAAAAAAAGAAAAAAAACCAAACTTGATTAAAACAAGAGCAAGCTACTAATGCACCCCTAGATAAGCAAAATGTTAAATAGCAAGAAAAAGTTTGAGCAAAATAAATCTCTATTACTGATATACCAAAATTAACAAAAGAAAAATATTTGCAGCCTTCAACACTCCTCGACGAGTTAAAAAGAATTAAATTTTTTGTCTTATTTGAACCTTGCAAATCCTATTCTCTAATATCATACAGAATTTCGAACGAATCAAAACGAAGAAAGAGAGTCAATTCTACAAGCACCTAAAGTTTTTGAAAAAAAAAAAAAAAAAAACGCTATTTCGAATGATTTTTTTATTGCCACTGCTTTAGTTTTTAATTTATGAGCTTTATCATGATATAAAATTGGAAAATCGCAGTAAAAATCATGAAAAATGGTCATGATTTTTGATCAAGCGAAACTATCCCTTAGTCTTTTAAGCATGGTAAAGAGGTAGCTCGAAAGTTAAAGCTTGATATCAGATAGTTCTTATATAGTTATTTATAATTATTTATATATAGTATTCAGTATAGGTTTCCTGATGAAAATCAAAGCTTATTTACAAATATCAAAGTGGTATTGTTTTTAAAATTGACAACCAAAAATTTTAGTTATTTTTTTCTGAGAAGTGCCTTGCGTCTAGCATATTTTTTTAAACTCTTTGCTGATAAAATAAAAAATTCTGTTTATGGGGAAGATCAGCTTTGTCTCTAAAAAAAATATTAAAAGATAATTATTTATTAAAGTCAGTCAGAATTATCAGAAAATCAAAATTTATATCAAAATTCCCCAAAAAAATAAACTTTTACTTGCTTATTATGAAATTAAAATCTTACTATGATTGTTGTTTATGCTAAAAATTTAGATAATTATAAACTTAAGTTATAAGCTTATATTCAATAATGAAATATTGTAAGATTAAGCTTCTTTTTCATTTCCGCTTTTGAGAAAATTGACTTTTTAAAAACTTTTACGGGCATTTTTCAATTAGTTACATTATATTCATGGCTTATTTTACAAACAATAAACTGAAAAATATATATAACTAAATTGTTAATTGTATACTAGTTTTATGTTTAGATTATAATTTTTGTAAAATTTGGTGTGTTTTAAGGATGTATCATTTTCTCACAAATTTTTAGTTAAATTTTGCTCTTAAAATCTTTTTGAAATTTTCAAATTATTTCATTCATTTTCCTTCCAACCAGTCTTACAACATAAAAAAATTCAAGTAATCAATGATGTAAGTAGTAATGTCAACTGCAAGGTTCGCACTCCTGAAATATTCCGTTGTAAAAAATATTTTCAAATAGAGTAAGTTTTTGCGCAAATCAGGGGGTTTAATTAATTTCTTTAAAGCCGATGCGGAGTATGAGGTATGTTAAGCATAACATGTCCATAGAGCTGTTTTGTAAATTTAAATCTTACAAAAATGTAGTTTATTTTAATTTTTACAAATTTGACACAGGGTGCAGAAATGACTATCTAAGGTAACATGTTATTTTATTGCATTTGGTGTCCTCAAAGTGCTCCGCAATGACATTAATTGATCAAAATCTGGACCTTTTTTAAACATTCAGTAGATTTTTAAACTATGATAGCAAAGAAAAAGTCAATGTGAGAAATCGGGGGTATTCAGCATACATCAAGTTAACCAACTGGTTTTTGTACATAACTAGCACTAATTAAAATTTTTAATTTCATTGGTTTACTACATTTTCTGCTAATTTTTCCTCATGGGAAGAAATTTTTCAGTTTTCAAATTAATAAAATTGGCTCCCTGAAAAGTAAGGAATATTTTGTGCAAGTTTTACAATACAAAGAAATTTTAAATTTCCGAAGCATAACTTCGTAATGATATATAAAACATTTTCGCATTCTGTTTTTTGCATTTAAAAGATACATACAGTCTGATATTTTTGCAAACAAGTATTTTTTTGATGAAAAAAAATCTTATATGGATATTTAAGTAAAAAGTTTGTGATTTGCAATCAAAATCCCCCAGCAAAGTCTACTCCAATTTATTTTTATTTGTGTCTACAACTTAAATATTTGTTCAAATAAGCCTCTCAAATTTTTGAATTTGAATTGTCAGTTTTGAAAATTATAATTTAGACAAGATCAGAAATGTTACACTTTGAAAAAGTTCTTTTTGAGATTAGATGAAATTTTGTGTATGAATTAGATAAAAGTGAATTTAAAATTTTTTTTTTTTTTTTTTTTTTACTGCTATTAACATATGAAGTTAATTTATATAACCTACGACCGCAGATTTAATATTACAATCAGTCTTCAAAGTTATTAAAATTCTCTCATTTCAATTTTTTTTTTTCAGCTTGAAAAATTATTTTTCAATAATGGTTTTTGTGTAAAGTCATGAATAGTATCGTTATATTTGTATTATGAGGGGACTGGAATAATCAAGCACATTATGCTTTTAATATATATTTATAATATTATTAATATATTAATATTAATATATTTTTATTTAAATTTTTTATCTTTACTGTTTACTGTAAAGTTTTGAGATTACTATGTGAATTAAAGAGGTAAACTATCTTATTGTTATTTTTCAGTTTTTAACGTTTACACAACATCAAATTTTGCGTTCATGATAATTTTTTGGCTGCAATATTTCAATATTTAAAGGCCCATATTTCGCTTTGGTAAAAGTTCTCACCTTTTTTGCATTTGACGCTTCTAATTCAATTGATCTTGATTTGTATCTATTAATCTCCAAAGTTAGAATTTCATTTTCATCTGCAAGGTCTAAACAAAAACAAAATCTGATTTAAGAGTATTAATTCATGTGAGCGACATCAAAACACACTGTTAGATTAATTTCAAAACAAGCATGCTTTTTTAAGACTTATTGAAAAACTATAAAAAATCTAAATACAGCATAGAAATGAACGCTAATTCTTATAACATAAATAAAGTAAAAAATCTCTTCTTCCTTGTGATTTAGCAACATAGATAATAAATAAACAGAAAAAATAAATTTCATTAAAAATAAGCTTGTAATATATAGGTACTTTATAGGTCCTTCAACGCTAAGTGAGAGAGAACTAAGAACTTGCAGGGAACCCTATCGAATTGATAATTCAGGAAATAGAAGGCGGATTTTTTTTTTTTTTTTTTTTTTGTTCGGTGATTACTATTGTTTTAAGTTAACACAATGTATAAAATTATATTTAAAGAAATAAAAATTAAATTATCACATAGTAACTGAAAGGATATTAATTTATATTATTATTATTATTTTTTGAATTGCTTCATTATTTTAAACAGAAACTATTCATTAATAAATTTAATTTTACATGATATTTTAATGTTTTTAATAGTTTACCTGCAAGAGAAACCAAGAAAATAAAAAGAATTAACCACCAGTACTTCAAATAATACTTCAGATATTTCAGGGGATTATTCGAACAAAATCTTAACTTTTAAGCAAGCTTGTATATGTTTTGTAATGTTTTTTTCTTTTAATGTGTTAAAAAGGCATAAGATTTTGTTTCAGAAAATTTTCGAATGATAACTTCAGAAACAATCAAACGCATTTAACTATGAATCACAAAAGGTTCTATATTTAGAGTAATATAATTAGATTAAAACAAGCATAATTACATAGGGTTAGAATTTTTTATTAACTTTGTTAATAAAAAAATACTGACGTTTTAGCTCTCTTCTATGGGCGTTTAACTTCTGCTCCATCTCAACATGCTTATGGTTTTTAAGTTTAAAATCCTCAACTTGAGATTTAACCATCTCTTGCTTCTCGCCTTGCTTGATTAGTTCTTGAGTGAGCATTGTTAACTAATGAAACAAACAGTTTTAAATATAAAATTATCAAAAAATATTAACAAAATTAAAAAAAAAAATTAAATGAACTTGAAAAGGAATTTGAAATTTTTTCTTGAAATTGCAACTTAACAAAGCTAATATTCCAAATATGAATCAATGTTAGTTGTCAGTTTTTCTTCTAAATATAACATTTTCCAGCATTTACAGTAATTCCAGACTATGTGGATATACAGTACTAAACTACACAAAAAATTATTTTGAAGATAATTACTTATTTAGTTTTTAATTATCTTATTTTTAATTATCTTACCTGCCCAAAAGAGATAAAAAAAGGGATATTTTTGCTAGCAAAAATCTGAATAGTCAGAATATTTAATATAACTTTTACATGACTTTCTGTTATCTTTTAATTTGTTAAAATAGGATAGATGTTCTATTAATTGCCGAGAACACTAAAAAAGTTATTTAGCTTTTAGAAGAAAGTTATTAGAAATGGTGGTTAAAAGATAAAGCCTTTTATAGCAAAAAAAATTTTTTCCAAATATTTTAGAATGTGATATTGAACATAAATTTAAAGATAGTATATTTTTTTTTAGAAATAAAAAATACGAAGTAATACTATAAAACTACATTAATTGTTTTTAAATCTAGCAAGTAACTATTTCTAACACTTAAAGCTTTATAAACTAGCTGTGGTAATTAATCTAACACATTCAACTAAAACATTGAAGATTCAACTAACACATTCAACAAACACCTAATGATTTTTGGAGCATATGCATATCTTACAAATTTTTTTAACAAAATGATAATAATAATAACTTATGTACACAACATGTCAATACCATTAAAAACATCATTTCATAGTAATGATTTGCAAAGGGTGATTTTAAATGACATTGGCTTGATTTCTAGGGTTTGCAATATATAGCATTCTGCAGAAATACACTACAAATTTTTAAGTATGACATAAAAATATTATGTGAGAGTGAGTGAGGGGTATGAAGGCTATATTAGTCAGTTTAACCTATCAATCATTTTGTACTCTAAACCTATGGCACTGGATGTATGGAAATAGTATAACCATACCCTAAAACCCTAACAATATTAATTTTAACATACTGCCATTACATAAAAAATTCGCCGTGTCCTTACAATGTCATTTTAAAAATTGCTAGCATGTCATAATCATAGCACTTTTTTTTTTTTAAACTCAAAACCAGAGAAAGAGCTTTTTCTAGCGAATAAAAAATTTTTTTTTATAAGTTTAAGAGTCTGAAGCACGTACTGAAATAATCATGAACACTAGTTTCTATCACCTACAAAACTTTTTGAGAATTAGAAGGTAATTTCACGAGAATAACCAACGTAATTTTTAAAACCCCAGTCAAAAAAATCAAAAATAATAAGAAATATTATTTTTTTGATCAAACAGAATAAGGAAATATCAAAAAATGTAATTTTCAAAACAAATTTCACATTTTCCCAATATATAAAGCTTTTCTACCATACAAAAGTTACAATTACTTGAATAAAATTTTCCTTTTAATCTCTTTATGATACATTAAAGGATTGATATTTTCCACTTTCAATTCCCTAACACTTTTATTACTAAATGGTTTCTACATTGTCATTTAAATTGTGTTTCAGAAAGAGCAATGTATATTTGTTTTTAAATAAACAACTGTCAAATAAGCAACTTGTAAATAACTGTTGGTGGATTATTAAAAAATCTATCTTTATTTAATAGGGATTATTTTTAGGTTTTTTTTTAGATATGGATGTATTCTATCTAGGTAACCAACTTTTTTTAAGTTCTCTTTGCATATTCAATGAATAAAAGTCAACAGTTATCAACTAATTTATTAATGCCATTAATAAAATATCAGTTGTTTTTCAAATGAAACTATATTCAACATCTCTGAAAGTCAAGCTATTTATTAAAGACCGTTCACGGCAGGACTTGAACAGGAGACTTAACGCATGTAAAGCCTATAACCTACCTCTGAGTTACATGGCGATAAAATGCTTTCAAAATAAGTGGCTATAAAGTGACCTTAAAGGGATCCCGAAGTCAAAAATGATGTCAAATTAAATAAAAAGATTATAGAAACATAAGACTTGACGTGGTAATTCTTCCTTACCTTCTAAATCTCATAACAATATATCTATACTTTTGACGCTCTTTTTTCAAATCTCAAACATTAGGTACCAATCCCCTCAATTTTGTGACGTCACAACTGAGCTAACGTTAAAGATTTCGCCTAGCATTTATTTGTAATCTTACTTTTTCTGGCAATAAATTGCTATATAAAAAGTAAAAAATTTATTCATTTGATCAAGCCACTTGTGTTGGCTTATTTTGGTTTCATCCATATTTAATATGGATATAATATATCTCACTGCATATCAAAACGGATTTTTAAAACATCTTGTAGAAACCAAGTCATACAACTGAAAGAGAAAACAGAAATGATATAAAAAAAGAAGTTTGAATTTTTGTTGCTACAAAGAAAAAAAAAACGTTCACAAAATTTTTTGTGGTAGTTTTCTTCTTGCTATTCCTTGGATACTAGGTAGCATTTGGCATGTTTTAGGAATATCTGTTCTGCCAAAATAAAGATCTTAACTACTCTCTCACAGTTAATCTAGACTAGATTAGGGGTTTTATGGGAAAAGTAAATACGAGTTCCTCCGAATAATCTGCGCAAATTTTTTTAAAGGAACGATTATCAATAGCCTACAGTTAATCCGGTTATTCATTCACAGCGATATATATTGGAAATAGAAACTCGTTTAGAGTGAAAAAAAGTAAATAAGTTAATATTGATATCACATTAAGAAACTATGTGTTGCCAAACAACCTGTTTTGGTGGAGATTGATTTTTTTTTCATGAAAAATATATCGTTTTTTTTAGAGGCTTGAAGAAACATTTAGTTTTTAAATGTAGTTTGTTTCATGTTTAAGTCCTCCACCAGTTTATTTCATAAGAATTTGACAGATTAAATTATTAAACTTCAAGATCATAGAAATTCATTTGTTTAAAATTTACGACACCCGGAATTAAATTCCCTTGGCACTGACCATTTGTTTATGAAGCCAATCATATTCTTCAAAAAAAAAAAATTGTTATCATGGCTTCAAGTCTGATTTATAGCCGTAGAAATTAAAAGAAATAGTAGTATAGTTAAGCAAAACAAAATTGTAGAATATAATTTAAATGAATTGTTCGCGGATGTTCTTGGTTTTATCAAGTTGATTTTCCACTGTAAGTGAGTTTATTTATAAAAAACAAAACCATTGGAAGGAATGTGAATTCAAACATCTCATTCTTCGATAGACATTATTTGTTAATATTACAGGCTATATATTGCCTGTGTAAAACATCACTGTGGGCTTTGAAAAAAGTTTTAAAAACAATAGCCTGCCTTGCTTGAAATATATTAAGTAATACATAATCTCCTTCTTTTAATTGTGTGTTTTACCCAAACTACCTATAGTTTAACTGAAAAAAACAAAAAGATCCAGCCTCAGCTAAAATTTATATGTTCTTATAAAAAAAAAAACGTGTATATGAGTATCAACTTTGATTATGACAACAATATGCACCGCAATGAGGCATCCTATTTAATTTTTTAATAAATACAGAATTTTAACTAAAGCCTGTATAAAAAATTTACCGTTGCTACGATATTGCTGTTCTTTCTGTGGATTGCCGAAGCTTCAAGCTCAGTCGTGACGTCACTACGACGTAGAGTGTGGGCTTTAACAACAAACTTTCGACTTAAATAGGAATACAGCAGCAACATGTGAAGGTGGAATTTTGCTGGTAAGAATTGTACTTTTCGATATTATTTGTTGTTTTTTATGTAGTTTAAGTACTTATAACTACTCTTATAATATTTTAAAGAGTGCTTGTGGTGATTTTCATCATAAACATTATGTGACCTCAGGATCCCTTTAAAATTTATAATACTGTCAGGAATATTAAAAGTAAGTTGTACGATAAAAAATATGAAAAGAAAAGTATTTAGTCTCCTAAATCAGAAAACAATTAGCTCAAAATAAAGAAAGATGCTATTAGAGTCATAGATGGAAAAAACATTAAATTAGTGTTCACATTATTTATTGCAAACAAGATTACAACTACAAGAAATTTTTCTTATTAGAAATTTGAGGGAAATATTTTTTAAATTATTCTCACATTGGACAAGATGGAAGTAATGCTTATAGTAGTGTGCCAAAAATTTCAAAATTTCAACTTTTTGAAGGCTAATTATCCAAATTACCTAATTATTTTTTGAATGGAGATGAAAGCTTTCCTTAAAAAAAAATGGCTATTGAGACCACACTCAGGAAATGTTTTGATAGAAAAACGTGTTTATAACTATAGACGAGCAACATTTTTAATAACAATTTTGAATTACATTTACGACACAAGCGCACATTTTTTTTATGTGTTTCCCCACTTTAGGCTAATTCTTCTAGACACTAAGGAAAATCTCAGTGGTAAATGCAAACACAAGAATCTTCTTGTATTATGTAAATTTTTATTGATAATATGAGAAAATAACCTGTTATACCCTAGCTTTCTGATTGCCCAATTCATCCAATTTTGGTTGCAGTAAAAACAACTCTTGTTCTTTTGCAAATAGCTGATGCCGAATATTTTGAATTTCCTAAACAAATAAGCTTTATCAAAATTTAATCACTTACAAAAATCTCTGGTTTCATAAATTTTAAATGGCAACATAATAAGGGATTAATTTTCGATGGTCCTACGACTCTAAAATCTAAAAATATACATATAAAATTTCAACCATCTCAGGAAAATTTAGAATTAGAGGTTTAAGTCAAACAACAATTATTATATCAAATATGACGTTTAAGAAAATTCAAGATGTAATTTTCAGACTAAATTTCTGGCTTAAGCTGATAAAATGAAGAAAATAAATAAACAAAAAGAAGAAAGTGACTAACGAAAATTTCTTAAAATTTTAAAATGTTCAAAGGACAAACACAAACAACATCGAGTGGAGTGTGGGAAGAGTGCAGATAAAATAACTTATAACTCTTTCCAGTGATTTTTCAAAGTTAGAATGCAGTTTATGTAACAATGATTATGATTAATCATTAAGTTGAAAAAAACATTTTTAAATATGTTTATTAAACATGTTTTGTGTTAAATACCTTTTTCTGCATAGCTATTATATTAATATATTCTTGTTTTTTGATTGCTGACGAGCTTCCTTTATGTTCCAATTCTTTAATTCGTTCTTCCAATTCGCTAAAAAACAAAAAACAAACAGATTAACTGGAAGTCCATAGTTAATTTAAAATGTGGAAAAAAATACAATAACAATTCTCTTTAATTTCTACCCAAAGAATGATTGGAAGAAGTTTTACTAAGGGCTCTTAGCTTAATAGTTTATGGTTCTGTAATTTCATGTAAAATTTGGAAAAAATTTAAAAATTTTAATATCATGAACGATGGCTATATTTGTCAAACATAGTCACAATTTGATAGCTAAATTCGTCAAACGTAGCCAGTATTTGATTGTTAAATTCGTCAAACATAGCCAGTGACTGATGGCTAAATAAAGACCTGTGTATATGACGATGCCTGTAGGGTATATACACATACATTTAGCTGTTCAATCGAAGTTTAATTGTTATTATTGGTTGTGTAGGTGGCATTATTTTTAGTTAAAATAGAATTTGAAAGTATTATGGTGGATAAACATGCTGAGGTATATGAAAATAGTATGTGATGAAGATAAAATATTCCTATAATGTGTAGAGCTGAATAACTAGCTGAATAATTTTACCAAGATTACTGTGCAAGCGGTATGAAATGCACATTCTATAGTTTCAGTTAATTTTTAGTTTTAACACAAGATTAATTGCTGTAATATCAGTCCACCAATCCAAAAGTTTAATTCATTCAAATATTAAGAAAATCTTACATAAAAACCTTGAATTGCGCAAAAAAAAAAAAAAATCAATTTCGCTTACTAAATGCTGACGTTCGTTTATTCAAGACCACAACAACCTAATTGCACTGTCTTTCCGAGAATTAATAATAAAAAACAATAATAATAAAACTACAAAACTTTACTATTTACCTCTATATAAAAATTCATACATAATTAAAGTAAAGCTGACCATTCCCAAAAATAATTCTATGAAAGAATAGGCCGGCATATAAAGATGGGTAATTTTATAGCGCTTTAAATTTTTCTGGAGACAAACATGGCTTCTGTTACCTTTAAATCAAACAAACTAGACGAGATCACCAATCTCATCAGCCTAAAAAACTATACAACGCTACAATGTTTTGATGTAAATTTTAAGCTGTCAAAGTTGACCTTGCAAATTCTAAAGATCTAATATCGGAAGTCTGTCTAAAGGTAAACCTAAGGTTTGCTCCCTGGTTGTATGTAAGCCTTTAATTTTATTTTAACCAAAATTTTTTTTATAAACAATCAAAAAGTCACATTAATATTGTCCAAGATTTGAGATTTGAACTGACCTAAACTTAATTTGGACATTTTTTTTGTTTTGTCACAAATTTAATGTATTATAAACTAGAACTTAAAAATAACGTTTTTTAGAAAATCATTGAAAATTTTTCACCTTATAAAAAAGGTGGAGGAAGTTATTTTTAATTTAAGAACACAATTTTTTTGACAGTCTAAAAAGAATTTCACTTCTTTCACTTTCATTTATGCTTTTCTTTTAAAAATTTTTTGGGTTTAAAATATAAAGAATTTTGAAAGTGAAAAGCTGTTTTTATTCAATTTAGGCATAAATTGTTTTAAATTCACTTAGATATGAAAACAAAGATAACACATGGTTCCATTTCAATATAAACCATAAAGCATAAAGTTCAGAAAGTCACAATATTTGATATGCACTTATTAAATTAGTCCATAATATGATAAAAATGCATGCAATAATTTTATTATGTGTAGAAGCCATGTTTTCCAAATAAAATAAAAAAGTCACTCGATACAATAAATCAGAAAAATCCAATGAATGGTTTCTGAGAAAAATCTGTTACGAATAAAAGGAAGGCTTAAATGTTAACACTCTAGTTTTATAACTATAAAAACTATCATAGATAATTGATTAATCAACCACTCTACAAACGGTTGTAAACCAATAAAACAATTTTCATAAAGCGGTAATCTAACACTTAACCATTCAAGTAATACTCAACAATAAATACATAGACAACCATAAATTTTTAATATATTAGTGAAAAAAACTGATACCTTCGACCAGGTTTTGCCAAATATATTTTATAAAAATGGTAAATTCAAAAATTTGAATAAGCAAGATGTGCAAATATATAGTATTACTCACTAAATTTTGGTTGAAAATTCATCTTCTCTAGCTAATGCCTGATTCTTTATTAATCTAAAGATAGAATTTTTAAGAAAATACAAGCTCAGAGTATAGAACCAATAAAAATTACTAAGTTTAGGGTGTTAGTTGGCACAAATAATGTCTGTTTAATGGACTGTTCCCAATTCAAACCAAAAATCAATTTCCCAATTACTGTTCAAATGCAAAAAATTCTGAATAAATTAGATATTATCTCTTTGAGTACCTTCCCCCGACAAGACCAGTATTTCGATGTAAAATATCCCAGTCACTTCAACTTCATTTTCCTGTTTTCATGCGAATTAAATGGAAATGAAGGTGAAATACAAGATAGAGCAATGTTGACCTGAACTGGGAAGGGATGTCCTTATTAAATTTAACAGTGATGGAGAGGAGCAGTCAGATTTTTATGGCTTTTCAGTCTCTGAAAAATAGGAAAATGAAAACGTTGATTTTTCTTCAGATGATGAGGTTTGTTCCGCTCCGACTTCTAAAATGTCTAAAGACATCTCTCCTGGTTTTGGTATTAACAAATGGGTAAATGGGGATACTGAAATACGAGGGAATGAAAAAATTAATCTAATTATTAATACACAAGTTGTTTTATAAAACTAAAAAAATTTAAAGCAATCTGAGGCTATTCTAGTATTTCAAAAGCAGTATTTCAAAAAAATTCACAGCAGACCCCAAACCACCCACCCTACTCAGGTAAAAAAAATTTCCCATTTGAAATTAGAAATTTCTAGTTAACCCCACGAAGTTCTAGTGGAAAAAAACCATCAAAAGCTTTTAATTGCCAACCCAAGTGAAGATATGAAGGTACTTATACTATCTATCTTCATTCAAAAGTTGCAAAATATTCCTCAACATGAGATTTTGCAAAATATTTCAATAGACGGTAACTAAGAAGCAAGAAATTTTGGCTGGCAGTCTTGCTCGTTAAAAGATGGATGCTTTTAATGGATGCTTGACTTCAGTCAAAATTTTGATCAAGATTCGTTGACTAAATTAAAAAAAAAGTGAGATCTATCTCACCTTTTTAGACAAATTAAAAATAAGTGGTTTAGTAGATTCAGGTAGGGTTTATTTTAAATTAACTCATAGTTAAGACCTCTGTCATAAAAATGTGAAATATTTCTAAATATGAAGTTTTGTCAAATAAGTGAGTTATTAAGAGTCTGATGCTAAGAAACAAAAATTTTTGAATGCGTCCGAAAGGTTCATATGATTTATTATGTTATGAAAATTATGTAGCTTTACCCAAATAAGTTATAAAGAAACAGGTGTTAATGAAAATCAAATTTCTAATAATAATAATAGCCTTAATGATGCACCTTTACATCTGGAGTTAAACAAAACTAACCAAGCGTAATTAGTCATTAATTTTATTTACACTATCAAGTAGCAATAATGCACATCAACGATTGGATAATTATAACAAAGTTAAAGATTTTCATTGGTTGATTTTTTTTACTGATGTTTTTAAACATTGAACAAATAAAACAATAAATAAAATAATAGTTTTTTTTTAAACATTCTTTGAAATAAAGTTTTAGCTCAAACTGTAAAGCCCTGGTTTAGCATGTATGAGGTATGGGGATAGGTGCCATGCTCCTCCAAATTTCTTCTTACATTTTCTTTTCCTGAAGACAGCAAATTGCTGCCAAACCATTGGACTTCTTATATAGGGTATAAATTAGTTCGAAAAACTATTTGTTGGCCACGTATTAAAATAATTAAATCCTCAAAATTTTTTAGCACTTTTTAATATTTCTTTTTAAATGCTATATGCACCCAAAAAAAGTTAACTAAATAGTTATTACGATAAAAAAAAACATTAAACAAACTACTACGACTAACATTTCACGACTGAACAGGCGTAGGTAAAACATTTAAATATTAAGGCGCATTGCCCCTTACTATAAAATGAGATTAACCTACGATACCAACGTCTATCTAGTAAGCTCTCTATACCAAGTTCCAGGTTTGTCCCTCGACGTTCCCCTGATAGCTCTTGTTATTGCAAGGCAAGCATTATATTGTACAGTACAGAAAGAATCATTATGAGGCTGATTATATATTATGTCAGCATAATCTAGATGGGACGTACAAATGATTTCTATAACGTGAGCAGAGATTTTCTGGGCAGTGTTCGCAACAGTTGTTTGATAAGAACTATTCCTTTATTAGTCCTAGAAATTTTAACATTTAATCAAATTTGATCAAATTTTAGTTTCCCATCAAGAATTCTAAGACAGATCTCTGGGGAACTCAAGCAGTTGTATAATTTCATGAGGAATTAAGAACGTTTGTTTCCTATTTTTCAAGTAATTCTCCAAAATGTTATAAACCTCTCCATTAACACAATAATATTTTAATTTAAAAAAGAAACCTTCATGCCAAACCTTGACATATCAAGAAATATACCTCTCGTTTCAAGAGAAGAGTTGTCATCAAAAGCTTGACATATCAAGAAACATACCTCTCGTTTCAAGAGAAGAGTTGTCACCAAAAGCTTGACATATCTAGAAACATACCTCTCGTTTCAAGAGAAGAGTTGTCATCAAAAGCTTGACATATCAAGAAATATACCTCTCGTTTCAAGAGAAG